>JAXRKP010001497.1:117500-119870 GCA_037039925.1 Doris montereyensis | reverse complement strand
TCTCTCATGGTTGAAATTAAAACTATTAAGTCAGTGTTTTTATTAACCGGTTTCTTCTCTCACGGTTGAAATTAAAACCATTAATTCAGTGTTTCTTACCGGTTTCTTCTTTCACGGTTGAAATTAAAACTATTAATTCAGTGTTTCTTACCGGTTTCTTCTTTCACGGTTGAAATTAAAACTATTAATTCAGTGTTTCTTACCGGTTTCTTCTTTCACGGTTGAAATTAAAACCATTAATTCAGTGTTTCTTACCGGTTTCTTCTTCACGGTTGAATTTAAAAACATTAATTCAGTGTTTCTTACCGGTTTCTTCTTTCACGGTTGAAATTAAAAACATTAATTCAGTGTTTCTTACCGGTTTCTTCTTTCACGGTTGAAATTAAAAACATTAATTCAGTGTTTCTTACCGGTTTCTTCTTTCACGGTATCTTCACTCTTTGACCTGACCAATTACCACCCTGACATTTCTTAATTTGTTTTATCTACAATTGGGTTTTTTTGCAGATACCTTCAGTTTGTCTGTGTTTTTGTTGTCTTTTTTTTTTTATCCCAATTGGAAATGCTGCGAACACGCAGAGATTTGTACTTAAAATTGGCAGTTGCCCAGAAGCACGGAGAGGTTGATTTCTAATGGGCTTCCTCTTAAAGGGGTGGGAATTTTTATTTCTTCTTATTCATTTTCTATTTAATTCCATTTTGAACTTTTTTTTTTTTTTCAACAGGGATCGTTGTTTGTTGTTTGTTTATTGTTTTTTTTTACTTTTTTTATTTACAACCTGCACTAGATCTAGTGGTTCATAATAATCCGCGTATCATTCGCTCATGGGTTTTCTTATCAAACTGGGTCATACACACACGCACACACACACACACACACACACACACACATACCCATGCCCTTGCATGCGTAGAGGGGGGGGAGGGAATGGGGGGCATAGCATCACCATACAAGTAGGCCTTCTTCTAAAGCGTTTTGAGTACGATGATGGAGGCTGGTAGCAGGTAAGAAGATATCCAATTACCAGTTATTGCTGGGGATAAATCATTTTGCTGCACTCTGTGTGTTCCTTGAGCCTGTTGTGCTGTGTGGTTTGTTTTGTTTGGGGTTGTGTTGTGGGTTGGGTTTGTTGTTTTTTTAAAGATTAACAGTGGCTTTGATCCGAAGCAGGAAATGTAGTAGTTTAGCATTGCAGCTTTATTCAAATGTTATTATTAGGATAATACAAGAATACAGGTAAAGTTTAAAAAGATTTCGTTTCCGTCCGGTTTCTAAACGTTGTTAACAACTAGCTCTTCATGGATTCACTCTCTTCTTACATAATAAGCGAATGACGTCATACTGTATGTAGTCTGTGCATTGATTCGGTGCAGTCTACGTATTATTATTATTATTATTATTACAATAATTGCTTCCGTCAATTTGTTTTTTTCATAACATATTTTGAAAACCCGTTTGCATAGACCTCTCTTTGATAATTTGTTTGCAGAAGACACAGAAGTGTGTGTAGTCGTTTTGAGTCTGTCTGTCTCTTCCTCTATGTAGCCGTTTTGAGTCTGTCTGTCTCTTACTCTATGTAGTTGTTTTGAGTCTGTCTGTCTCTTACTCTATTGTCGTTTTGAGTCTGTCTGTCTCTTACTCTATGTAGTCGTTTTGAGTCTGTCTGTCTCTTACTCTATGTAGTCGTTTTGAGTCTGTCTGTCTCTTACTCTATGTAGTCGTTTTGAGTCTGTCTGTCTCTTACTCTATGTAGTCGTTTTGAGTCTGTCTGTCTCTTACCCTATGTAGTCGTTTTGAGCCTGTCTGTCTCTTGCTCTATGTAGTCGTTTGAAGTCTGTCTCTTACTCTATATGTAGTCGTTTTGAGTTTGTCTGTCTCTCCTACTCTATGTAGTGTCGTTTTGAAGTCTGTCTCGTTTGACCTGTCTATGTAGCCGTTTTGAGCCTGTCTGTCTCTTACTCTATGTAGTCGTTTGAAGTCTGTCTCTTACTCTATGTAGCCGTTTTGAGTCTGTCCGTGTCTTACTCTATGTAGTCGTTTTGAGTCTGTCTGTCTCTTACTTTGTATGTTTGAGTCTGTCTGTCTCTTACTCTATGTAGTCGTTTTGAGTTTGTCTGTCTTTGAGTCTGTCTTGTAGTCTGTCTTTACTCTATGTAGTCTAGCCGTTTTGAGTCGTTTTGAGTCTGTCTGTGTCTTACTCTATGTAGTCGTTTTGAGTCTATCCGTGTCTTACTCTATGTAGTCGTTTTGAGTTTGTCTGTCTCTTACTCTATGTAGTCGTTTTGAGTCTGTCTGTGTCTTACTCTATGTAGCCGTTTTGAGTCTGTCTGTCTCTTACTCTATGTAGTCGTTTTGAGTCTGTCTGTCTC
>JAXRKP010001497.1:107500-112500 GCA_037039925.1 Doris montereyensis | reverse complement strand
GTGAGCTTCTATGTGAGGCGGGCCAGGAACACTTTGCATCCGTGTCCCGCGTTTGGCGTCTTGGCATACGTAAATAAAAACTGGCAAAATTTATGTATTTTATTCGTTTGGCTTACAATTTTAAGCACGATCTTTAAGCTTTGCTCATGTATATTACCATTTTAAGCACGATCTTTAAGCTTTGCTCATGTATATTACAATTTTAAGCACGATCTTTAAGCTTTGCTCATGTATATTACCATTTTAAGAATCAACATCGAGTTATATACTAATACCAAATAAAAGTATCTGTGTTTAAGTTGTATTTCAAACTTTTTTAAAATTCAGAAATTCAGAATTGAAAAAAGATTGATAATTTAAGTTTTTACCCGCCAGCATAATCCTTAGCACAGCTGCCTAGTCGATAATAGTTGTAAGTAGATCTAATTACAAACAGATCACAGCAGTGAGATAATTGTTTATGTAGATCTAATTACAAACAGATCACAGCAGTGAGATAATAGTTGTATCTAGATCTAATCACAAACAGATCACGACAGTGAGATAATTGTTATATGTAGATCTAATTACAAACAGATCACGACAGTGAGATAATTGTTATATGTAGATCTAATTACAAACAGATCACGACAGTGAGATAATTGTTATATGTAGATCTAATTACAAACACATCACAGCAGTGAGATAATTGTTATATGTAGATCTAATTACAAACACATCACAGCAGTGAGATAATAGTTGTATGTAGATCTGATTACAAAAAGGTCACGGCAGTGTGATAATTGTTATATGTAGATCTAATTACAAACAGATCACAGCAGTGAGATAAGTGTTATATGTAGATCTAATTACAAACAGATCACAGCAGTGAGATAATTGTTATATGTAGATCTAATTACAAACAGATCACGACAGTGATATAATAGTTGTATCTAGATCTAGATCTAATTACAAACAGATCACAGCAGTGAGATAATTGTTATATGTAGATCTAATTACAAACAGATCACGACAGTGAGATAATGGTTGTATCTAGATCTAATTACAAACAGATCACAGCAGTGAGATAATAGTTGTATCTAGATCTAATTACAAACAGATCACGAGAGTGAGATAATAGTTGTATCTAGATCTAATTACAAACAGATCACAGCAGTGAGATGATAGTTGTATCTAGATCTAATTACAAACAGATCACGACAGTGAGATAATAGTTGTATCTAGATCTAATTACAAACAGATCACAGCAGTGAGATAATAGTTGTATCTAGATCTAATTACAAACAGATCACAGCAGTGAGATAATAGTTGTATCTAGATCTAATTACAAACAGATCACAGCAGTGAGATAATCTAGATCTAATTACAAACAGATCACAGACAGTGAGATGATACTTGTTGTATGTAGATCTGATTACAAACAGATCTAATTAGAAACAGATCTAGATCTAATTACAAATATACTTGTTGTATGTTTATGTAGATCTAATTACAAACAGATCACAGACAATGAGATGATAGTTGTATCTAGATCTAATTACAAACAGATCATAGCAGTGAGATAATAGTTGTATATAGATCTAATTACAAACAGATCACGACAGTGAGATAATAGCTTATGTAGATCTAATTACAAACAGATCACAGCAGTGAGATAATAGTTGTATCTAGATCTAATTACAAACAGATCACAGCAGTGAGATAATTGTTTATGTAGATCTGATTACAAACAGATCATGACAGTGAGATAATAGTTGTATCTAGATCTAATTACAAACAGATCACAGCAGTGAGATAATTATTTATGTAGATCTGATTACAAACAGATCACAGCAGTGAGATAATAGTTGTATCTAGATCTAATTACAAACAGATCACAGCAGTGAGATAATAGTTGTATCTAGATTTAATTACAAACAGATCACAGCAGTGAGATAATAGTTTATGTAGATCTAATTACAAACAGATCACGACAGTGAGATAATTGTTTATGTACATCTAATTACAAACAGATCACGACAGTGAGATAATTGTTTATGTAGATTTAATCACAGATCACGACAGTGAGATAATAGTTGTATCTAGATCTAATTACAAACAGATCAGAGCAGTAAGATAATAGTTGTATCTAGATCTAATTACAAACAGATCACGACAGTGAGATAATAGTTGTATCTAGATCTAATTACAAACAGATCACAGCAGTGAGATAATTGTTTATGTAGATCTGATTACAAACAGATCACGACAGTGAGATAATAGTTGTATCTAGATCTAATTACAAACAGATCACAGCAGTGAGATAATTGTTTATGTAGATCTGATTACTTAACAGATCACAGCAGTGAGATAATAGTTGTATCTAGAGATCTAATTACAAACAGATTACAGCAGTGAGATAATAGTTGTATCTAGATCTAAATTACAAACAGATCACGGCAGTGAGATAATAGTTGTATCTAGATCTAATTACAAACAGATCACGGCAGTGAGATAATAGTTGTATCTAGATCTAATTACAAACAGATAACGACAGCGCGATGGAACTTGTTACTGTAGAGTCTTATCGTGGATACATTTATAATAATTTATTGATCTGTGTTCTCATAATGATAAATGTGTTATTAATTTAATGGTGAATGTGGTAGATTTTCTTTTAAAAAATAACTTCAAAAGTGTGAAGCATGAGGATAAGCTAAAGAAAACATTTAGGACTTCATCAATTGAAAGACATGGCGTTTTCGGCTTTCGAAACCCGTCTACGTATGATACTGTCAAATGGTTGACTATAAGTGTAGGGAAAAAAGCGCGTGTTTTGATTATATTGTTTATTATTGGGAGGCGATAACATTTGGCCAAAGTGATCGCGCGGACATGAAACATGCGAAAGAACAGGTTAAGATTAATAAGAAGAATCAATGTAGTTCAACCCATATGGTCAATTCTGTCAATTATATCACAAACGTCCGAAACATTATGAGACATGATCGACTAAATGCTTTAATTGTTTTAAATGCCAGTTGGCAAGGGTTTAATAAGGAATATGAATACTTTAAACCAAAGAGACATCCATCGGTTTACATCATTGAAGAACAAACGAGCTCAATTATTCTACAGATAAAGGAAAAGAAAATGCTTGTGACGTCATATTCGTTGCTTTGTTATTCCTTTTCATTACCGTTCATTAAAGTGTCCCTCTAGCTGTTGAGAGTTAAATCCGCCCCTGTTGTCATTGAACATTTCCATAGCGCTTAAAATCTCATCACAGGAATCGGCTCTAGATCTATGCGCTTTAAAAAGAAAATGTTGTTTAAAATTGAGACCACACAATGATTACAATATTTACGAACAGAATGTTATGCCTAATCAAAATCAAATCAGATCCGATGCCAGTTTTAGAATAAATATTCCTTAAAACTGGTGAAATGTAAAAATTAGCATCATCTACTTATGTATGAAAACATCTCAATCGTATTACATCCCATGAGCCTCCCTGGCTGGCAGGCCCCTTCCAACGTGTGATTGGTCACGATTTTGAAAGCCTAGATTTCCATCCAATCAGAATTGTAGAAAGTGAGGCAGCCTTGCACGGCGAACTGAACGTTGGTCTACCGGTGTAAGCATCGAAGGAGAGATACTTGCGCATGCGTGCATCATATAATAATAATTTATTACCATAATAATATCGTCTAAGAGATCCCGAGTGAATGTCAACGATAATGGAATTTTTAAGTTATAAAACCCAAACGTTTCTTTCAAAGTTATTATTGAATTTATGAAAAGGGAATGCAGAATGAGAAGAAAAAGAAAACTAGATGTAAATGGAACAACGAGCCAAACGAAACGTTGTTTTTGTGTTGTTTTTTGTTGTTGTTGTTGTTTGTTTGTTGTTGTGTTTTCCAACTAGCGCCACGTTGGATAGGCCTACAAGATAAGAAAAAAACTATATCAAGTCAGCGACAGATAGAAATGAGAGCTTACATCAGATCTCTTCGTTGTCATGTTGTTTTCAATTTTTTCAATATTATGGGTTCGCCAAACTTTCAGATAACGTTGTTTTCGACATTCCTCTAGATTAAGCCGGATTCGTTCACCTTGGATCGGGGAACACAATGGGCACATCGAGCACATCGGGGCACATACATCCTTCTTGCCAACCAACCCTGACGTCGCTTCTTCCTTACCATTCGTAAATTTTCATAATCAACTTACTCGACTCTGTCATAGTTGTTGTTTTTGTTTTGTTGTTATTGTTTTGACTGATATATGTTTTCTTGTTATTGATTGTTGTTTTTTGTTGTTATTGTTGTTTTTACGGAATGAGAGTTTCAGGAGGACGAAAACGAGGAGGGGGGGGGGGGTTCTTTTTCTTTGAGGTTGGTTCCAACCCCACTAACCCCAACCCCCCCCCGCACTTTCCTATCTCACATCCTAATATATTTTGTATTACTTCATTGGTGTTTGGTTTGTTGTTGGGTTTTTGGCCTAGGAATGCCATTTACCTGTGTCTTCTCATTTTTTTAATCATGTGCCGTAATGCCATAATTTCCATTGTTGAACTTTGCTTAAAACTGGTAATTATTGCTGACCTGACCTTTAACCTTCCAGTATGGTATTCCGTTATGTGCAAGCTTATTGCTGATCTTGGGAGGTTGATAGTACAAGATTTGGAGGAGAGGCAGGGGGGAGGTAGAAATTGGAGAGGCAAGGCGGCGGGTGGTGAGAGGAGGGTATTGTTGCTTGTTTGGCGGGGAGGGTGAGGGAGGTGGTCGTTACTTTGTAATTTGTAATTTGAGAGTGTCTCTTTTCGTGTTAATCACGCTTTGTCATCTCATCTGTCCGATACTCTTTTGGATTCAGTTGAAATTTTAAAAGAGTCAACGTTTACCTAAGATAGATAAGTAGATATATAGATGGATAGATAGATAGATGGATAGATAGATGGATAGATAGATATATAGATGGATAGATAGATAGATAGATGGATAGATAGATGGATA
>JAXRKP010001497.1:87500-97500 GCA_037039925.1 Doris montereyensis | reverse complement strand
AGAGAGAGAGAGAGAGAGACCAGACAGACAGACAGAGATAGAGAGAGTGAGAGAAAATAGAAAAGAGAGAGAGAGAGAGAGAGAGAGAGAGGGAGGGAGGGAGGGAGGGAGACAGGAGGGAGGGAGAGAGGGAGAGAGAGGAGAGGGAGAGAGGGAGAGAGAGAGAGAGAGAGAGAGAGAGAGAGAGAGAGAGAGAGAGAGAGAGAGAGAGAGAGAGAGATGTCTATCTGAGCCAGGTGGCAGTGGAAGAATCTTGAATCACCTGTTAGGCGTTGGGCTACAGCCACTAGTGGAACCGTAGCAGTAGATAGAAGGAATGTCACTATCAAGTACACAGCTACCTGGTCTCACAAGTTACAGAAAACCCTGAGTTTGATCTCAGTGTGCGTGCCAGACGTACTTGTATCAATAGGCATTGTTTGATCTCCATTGCTTTTGGGGGGGGGGGGGGGGGAGAGGAGATTTTTCCAAACATTTGTTTTGTTTGGCCTTTGTTTTCATGTTGGGGGTTGGGAGGGGCGGCGGAGGAGTGGGGTTCTGTTATCAGTCTTCTAATTCAGTTTTGTATTGGTTTGGGGGAAGGGATTTTTTTTTTTCGTTTTGGTTTTTTTTGTAAGGGGGAGGGGGGTTCTTTTTGCTCAGAGGATATTAATTGTTTCCGTGTCATTTTTTTTAACTGGGGGGGGAGGGGGCTGTCTTCTTTAGGTGGTTTAATTATTAATATCTTTGGTGATCTTTTGCCCTAGAAGGCGAGGAGGGAGGAAGTCGTTATTCATCTTCTTCCATTCTTGGTTCCGCAGAGCCTGACCATGCGAAGAGTGGAGGTAGGGATGGGGGGTGGGGGGGGGGAGTTATGTGGATAGCGTCTGTTTTCGAAATAATGACTGGCTGTAGACACGATGGTCTTAAACGATTTTTGATCAAATCTACCTCTCTAGGGTTTGCTGATGTATGAAATACACAGATATTAAATCTTCTCTCGTTTCCTGAATATTATAATAACTTCAACTGAGATTTTAAATGGACAGCAAGAGAAATTTAATCAACATCAGAATTATTTAAATCGGCTAATAGACATGTTTGTTTACATACTCCTCTGTACTGTACGTCATGAATTGTACTGATGACGTCAATCGTAATACTTAGATCTTTATATCAGAATAAATGATCGGATTAAGAGAAAGCTTATTAAAGAAAGCAAAACTTGTGAAATAGTTGTCACATTTGCACCATTCTGTCCCCGCTCTCTGTCAACTGTTTTTTTTATTGAGATACATTAGAACAGAAAACACGTTGTATAGATATATATCTACCTATCTATCGATCTATCTATGTATCTATTTATCTATCTATCTATCTATCTATCTATCTATATATATATATATATATATATATATATATATATATATATATATATATATATATATTTCTGTTTATCTAATATCTATCTATCTATCTATCTATCTATCTATCTATCTATCTATCTATCTATCTATCTATCTATCTATCCATCTATCTATATGTCTGTCATCTATCTAGCTAGCTAGCTATTTATCAATATATCTATCTATCTATATATATATATATATATATATATCTCTCATCAGACTCTGACAGATGAAAAGATATACATAGAGAGACAAAGACAGATAGATAGATAGATAGATAGATAGATAGATAGATAGATATAGAGAGATATAGAGAGAGAGAGAGAGAGATGTATATAGATATAGAGAGAGAGAGATTAAATAATGTAGATATGTATTATGTATATAATATACACATGTGAATATAAATTATATATAGATAGACAGGGACAGACAGACAGACAGACAGACAGACAGACAGATATAGACAGGTAAAAAGAGGGACAGAGACATACTAGATAGATAGACAGACAGAGACAAAAGGGAAGAGATATATATATATTAAAAGATATATATATATATATATATACAAAGACATATTGCAGAAAGAGAGACATATAGATATATATATAGACAGAAGAAATAGATATAGATATAGATATAGATATCCAGGTAGATATAATTATACACACACACAAACAGACACACATACAGCGATCCCTTGTTATCGATTGTAATATTTGGCAATGCTTATATCTGGCCTATTCCTACACACAACACACGTTTACGATATGGAAGAGACCAAATGAAAGGACATACGTTTACGATATGGAAGACCAAATGAAAGGACATACGTTTAATATGGAAGAGACAAATGAAAGGACATATGTTTACGATGTGGAAGAGACCAAATAAAGGACACACGTTTACGATATGGAAGAGACCAAATGAAAGGACATACGTTTACGATATGGAAGAGACCAAATGAAAGGACACACGTTTACGATATGGAAGAGACCAAATGAAAGGACATATGTTTACGACATGGAAGAGACCAAATGAAGGACATACGTTTGCGACATGGAAGAGACCAATGAAAGGACACATGTTTACGACATGGAAGAGACCAAATAAAAGGACATACGTATGACATGGGAAGAGACCAAATGAAAGGACACACGTTTACGACATGGAAGAGACCAATGAAAGGACACATGTTTACGACATGGAAGAGAAACTGATAAATGTAGAAACGATTCAACTTTGAGGAGGACCAGAAGGTCGTAGCCTCCGATGGAGTTGACCCCTAACGTGGAATAGACTGTGACACTGTCCCATAGAAAGAGGCAAAGGGAATACACTGCCATTCATGTACCTCCCCCTCGGTTGGTTATCTCCCCTTGTTTTGCTTCCACTTACGTTTATCTACGAAATAAAACATTATAATCTTGACATTGTAGAAGTATCAATCTCCTTAGATTTCATATATGACATGGATAATAGTATGTTATTCATAAATGAAACATTTATCATAATAGGCATAATGAAATGCCACTCCTCTCTCACGAGTAACCAATACTAATTCCCCGGGTAAACGTGACACAAATGGCAGTCCTAGCTAGTCCAAATACACATATACTAAAGTAAAGGAAGTATAAAAAAGTCATGGGTACCTTCTAAAAGAACACAAAGCTAGAAATAATATTAATATTTTCAACTGTTTATTCCATTAGGTCAGCTTAAACTTACTACAAGAAGAACTAGATCAGGCTGTCAAACATACGTGGTTCCATCTTCAAACATTGATCCTCATCTGCACTCATTTTAACCTAGTGCAGTAAGGCTATGGAATGGAATGCCAACGGAAATAAAACTCATTTTACCCCTAGTACAGTAAGGCTATGGAATGGACTGCCAAATCTAAAACTCATTTTAAACTAGTACAGTAAGGCTATGGAATGGACTGCCAAAATAAATAAAACTCATTTTCAACCTAGTACAGTAAGGTTATGGAATGGACTGCCAACAGAAATCAAATTAATTTTGGACCACCATTTTACCCTACAGTAAGGCTATGGAATGGACTGCCACCTGCACTCATTTACCCTAGTACAGTAAGGCTATGGAATGGACTGCCACCTGCACTCATTTTACCCCAGTACAGTAAGGCTATGGAATGGACTGCCACCTGCACTCATTTTCAACTAGTACAGTAAGGCTATGGAATGGACTACCACCTGCACTCATTTTACCCTAGTACAGTAAGGCTATGGAATGGACTGCCACCTGCACTCATTTTCCCTACTAGTACAGTAAGGCTATGGAATGGACTACCACCTGCACTCATTTTCAACTAGTACAGTAAGGCTATGGAACGGACTGCCACCTGCACTCATTTTCAACTAGTACAGTAAGGCTATGGAATGGACTGCCAACTAAAACTCATTTTCAACTAGTACAGTAAGGCTATGGAATGGACTGCCACCTAAACTCATTTTCAACTAGTACAGTAAGGCTATGGAATGGACTACCACCTGGAGCCAACTCATTTTACCCTAGTACAGTAAGGCTATGGAATGGACTGCCACCTGCACTCATTTTACCCTAGTACAGTAAGGCTATGGAACTGGATTGCCACCTGCACTCATTTTCACCCTAGTACAGTAAGGCTATGGAATGGACTGCCAACAGCAAATAAAACTCATTTTCACCTAGTACAGTAAGGCTATGGAATGGACTGCCAGAAATGCACTCATTTTCAACTAGTACAGTAAGGCTATGGAATGGACTACCACCTGCACTCATTTTCAACTAGTACAGTAAGGCTATGGAATGGACTTGCCAACAGAAATAAACTCATTTTCAACTAGTACAGTAAGGCTATGGAATGGACTGCCACCTGCACTCATTTTCAACTAGAAGTAAGGATTGGACCACCACCTGCACTCATTTTACAACTAGTACAGTAAGGCTATGGAATGGACTACCACCTAAAACTCATTTTACCCTAGTACAGTAAGGCTATGGAATGGACTACCACCAAAAATAAAATTCATTTTCAACTAGTACAGTAAGGCTATGGAATGGACTGCCACCTGCACTCATTTTCAACTAGTACAGTAAGGCTATGGAATGGACTACCACCTGAATTTTACCCTAAAACTCATTTTCATCCTAGTACAGTAAGGCTATGGAATGGACTACCAACAGAAATAAAACTCATTTTATCCTAGTACAGTAAGGTTCCGGACAGTGGACAGATAAAGCACATGTATGAGGTAAATGATCCCGCCCTCCATGAGTCTCCTGCAGCCTTGCAGGCGGGTCTTGACCGACCAACGGCTAAGGGACTTAACCCTGACATGAAATACAACCTGCTGCCTTGTAGGCTGTCTTGATTGACCAAAGGCTAAGGGAGTTAACGTTGACATGAAAATAACAACCTGGTGCCTTGCAGACTGGTCTTGAATGACTAAAGGCTAAGGAGTTAACCCTGACAGAAAATAACAAGGCCTGGTAGGGGGCATCAAGGTGGCAGCCCCACATTCTACCTAGGGTACAGTCGGCCTAATCCTACTTATCCGAAACCAAACTGATTCAGAGAAATAAATATAATATAACCGGCTTGACCTTTCGAACGACAAAAATGGAAACGAATACGGACTGTGATTTTTGGAACATGGAATCTTAGGGGAAATCAATGGAAAAGAGTTAGAATTAGTTGAAGAAATGGAAAAATTCAAGGCAAATATTTTGGCCATTACAGAAACAAAGAAAAAGGAAAAGGAATAGAAAACGTAGGACCGAATCATATTTTAATCTTCTCAGAGTAGATGTCAAAGATAGAGCTAGAGCAGGAGTAGGTCTCCTAGTGCATAAAAGGCATGAAAAGCTACTAGAAATTTGAAATTTATAAGCCCACGGCTATTAGAGGTAAATATTAAACCAAAAGGAAGAGAAATTAAATTATTAATAGCTTATGGACCAAAAGAAGACGCAACTAAAGAAGAAAAAGATATCTTCGAAAACGATTTACAAATAGCTGCAGAGAATCTTAAACCCAAACAGGAAATAACGGTTTTTAGGAGATTTAAACGCTAGAGTAGGCAACAATGTAGAAACGCAAGGAGGAGTAATAGGTAAAGAAGGAGAAACAACAACTTCTCCAAATGGAGAGAGACTGATAAATTTTTTGCTAAAGAATAACATGAAAATAGCCAACACCTTTTTCCTCATAAAGATATCCACAAATATACAATAGTAAATGAAGACAGGTGTGAAAAGTCAATGATAGAATACATAATAGTTAGCAGCTCCTTTTTACAGTACATTGGATGTAAGAGTAAACAGAGGAGGAGAAATATTTAGTGATCATCACCTAGTTATTGCCAAAAATGAGATTACTGACTGAAGATAACAAACAGAAAAGGAAACAGAAGAAAGCTACTAAACTCAAAATAGAGGAGCTAAATAAACCAGTAGTAAAAGAGATATACCAATCTAGGATAAAAGATTTATCAGTGAAAGGCAGATGTATTTGAATGATAGCACAATAGAAGAAAAGTGGCAGATGTATCAAGAAACAATCATCAGTTGTACTGAAGATGTCTGTGGTAGGAAAAAAATTAAAGGAAAAGGGAAAAGAACAGCATGGTGGAATGAGAATGTCAAGACTAGGATCAAAGAAAAGAAGGATGCCTGGAAAAAACTTGCAAAGAGATCAGTGGATAGGATAGATTACCTGAATAAAAGAACTATCGCAAAGAAGAAGTTAGGAAAGCAAAACAGGAACAATGGAAAGAGTTTGGACAAAGACTTCAAGAAAGCTATCAAGGAAATCAAAAGCTGTTCTGGGGGGCAAGGAAGAGCATGAGAAAGACCAAAGCATGCCCAACATGACAAATTAAGAATGCCAACGGAGAAATAATGAAAGAAGATAGTGAAATCATGGAAAGCATTTTCACCAATTACATAATCCCTCCAGAACATATGAAACAAGGAGTAAAGATCAATTAGTAAGAGTAACAAGTAATCCAGAGGAGACAGCTGAAGATTTAGATATATCAATGGAAGAATATAAACAGCTATAAAGAAAAGTGAAATTAGGAAAAGCCCAGGAGAAGATCAAGTTGATCCAAAAATGATTAAAAACCAAGGGAGAGGGGCAGACAAACTACTACATGCAATATGCCAACAAGCATGGAAGTCCAAACAGATGCCAGACGACTGGAAAAGGGAACGGTAGTACCAGTACATAAGAAAGGATCAACTATGGACTGCTCAAAAACTATAGAGTGATATCACTACTTAGCGTTCCAGGATACTGGAAATGAGACTAAGGAAAAGAGGAGAGGATCAGATTGAAGAACATCAGAGTAGATTTAGACCAGGAAGAAGTGTACAAGACCACATATTCACAATTAGACAAATAACAGAAAAATTCCTTGAGAAAAACATTGACTCGCACCTGTGTTTTGTTGACTTAGAAAAGGCATTTGACACTGTGAGGAGGGGCAAATTATGGCATTCCTTAAAAGAACACAATGTAGAACAAAATTTAATAGAAGCCATTATTAAAAGTTTTTACAATAAACCAACATGTGCAGTGAGAGTAGTTGGAAACATATCTGCAGAATTTGATGTAAGTATAGGGGTAAGACAGGGTTGTGTCCTAATTCCTCTTTTTATTTATCACATTTATGGATTCAGTCGCAAAGGCATCTCAAAAATGAAGAAAAATGAATGTAGGTATGTGAAAGCTCAAACCAGTAAATGTATTAATGCTTTCATTTGCCGATGATTTAGTTCTGTTTGGAAAATCAGAAAGTGACATTCAGTCGAATATCGACATTATGAACAATGATCTAAATAAATCAGGAATGAAAGTAAATGCAAAGAAACTAAAACAATTCTAGTAACTAGAAGCTAAAACACAAAATATTAAATTGGGCAGGGAGTTTTCAAGAACAAGTTCAAAACTACAATTACCTAGGAGTAATGATTAACTGAGAGGAAAAAGTGAAAGAAGAAATCAGCCAGAGAATCAAAAAGGCAAGTGCAATATATAACCATCTAGGAAAGGCATTTGTAGGTCAGCAAGAATTGTCAACAAAAACCAAAATGGCAGTATACAATACAGTTTATTGTCCTACTGTCCTCTATGACAGTGAAATCTGGACCTTAGACAGTAGAGAATACAGTAGAGTACAGGCAGCTGAAATGAAATATCTAACAAGAGTAGTAGGGAAAACTAAAAGTGACAAAACCAGAAACACCACAATAAGAGATCAAAAACCAAAGCAGATGGCATAAAAACTAAGATAGAAACAAATCGATTGTTGTCAAACAGAATGAATGACAATAGAATAGTTAAATCAGTATACAGTGCTAAAACCCAAGGTAAATGATGAAAAAGGCTGACCTCGGAGAAAGTCGGAAGAAGATATAAAAGAGGCATTGAAGCATCAAAATTTAAGTTTTTTGGAAGGAAACAGAAAAGGCCAGGACAGGGCATCCTGGAGAAAGACCATCTCGGGCATCTGAACCCATACACCGAAAGGTAGAATAGGAACTGATAAAGAAAACAAGAACGGTAAGGCTGTGGAATAGACTGCCAACAGAATTAAAACGCATTTCAGCCTAGTACAGTAAGGCTAAGGCTATCATTTCAGCCTAGTACAGGAAGGCTATGGAATAGACTGCCAACAGAATTAAAACTCATTTCAGCCTAGTACAGGAAGGCTATGGAATAGACTGCCAACAGAATTAAAACTCATTTCAGTCTAGTACAGTAAGGCTATGGAATGGACTGCCAACAGAAATAAAACTCATTTTATCCCAGTACAGTAAAGCTAAGGAATGGACTGGCGATAGAAATAAAACTCATTTATCCCAGTACGGTGAGGCTGTGGAATGGATAGCCAACAGAAATAAACTCATTTTACCCTAGCACAATAAGGTTATGGAATGGACTGCCAACAGAAATAAAACTCAATTTACCCTAGCACAGTAAGGCTGTGGAATGGATTACCAACAGAAATAAAACTCATTTTACCCTAGTACAGTAAGGCTGTGTAATGGACTGGCGATAGAAATAAAACTCATTTTATCCCTTTACATTAAGGGTGTGGAATGGACTGGCGATAGAAATAAAACTCATTTTATCCCTTTACATTAAGGGTGTGGAATGGACTGGCGATAGAAATAAAACTCATTTATCCCTTTACATTAAGGGTGTGGAATGGACTGGCGATAGAAATAAAACTCATTTTATCCCTTTACAGTAAGGCTGTGGAATGGACTGGCGATAGAAATAAAACTCATTTTATCCCTTTACAGTAAGGCTGTGGAATGGACTGCTAACAGAAATAAAACTCATTTTACCCTAGTACAATAAGGCTAAGGAATGAACTGCCAACAGAAATAAAACTCATTTTACGCTAGTACAGTAAGGCTGTGGAATGGATTGCCAACAGAAATAAAACTCATTTTACCCTAGTACAGTAAGACTGTGGAATGGACTGGCGATAGAAATAAAACTCATTTCATCCTAGTACAATAAGGCTATGGAATGGATTGCCAACAGAAATAAAAGCTATTTTATCCCAGTACAGTAAGGCTATGGAATGGATTGCCATCAGAAATAAAACTCATTTTACCCTAGTACAGTAATGCGGTAGAATGGATTGCCAACAATGAATAAAACTCATTTCATCTAGTACAGTAAGGCTATGGAATGGACTGCCAACAGAAATAAAACTCATTTACCCTAGTACAGTAAGGCTATGGAATGGATTGCCAACAGAAATAAAACTCATTTTATCCTAGATCAGTATTTCTTGGATTAAATTATAACACGCACGTTGACAATGATACCCAAGAGTTGAGTTGGTCAGTTATATAAAGAAGAAGAAGAAAAGAAGAAGAAATAATATGTAGCATTATCGAATGAAAGGAAGAAAGGGACACGGTAGAACCTACCAGTGAGACCCGTCAACTGCCCAATCATTTTGAGCTTGATAAAGACAGACATACAGACGTACAGACGTACAGACGTACAGACATATAGACGTACAGACGTACAGACATACAGACGTACAGACATATAGACATACAGACGTGCAGACGTACAGACGTACAGACGTACAGACGTACAGACGTACAGACATACAGACGTACAGACGTACAGACGTACAGACATATAGACATACAGACGTGCAGACGTACAGACGTACAGACGTACAGACGTACAGACGTACAGACATACAGACGTACAGATATACAGACGTACAGACGTACAGACGTACAGACCCATGTTGGAGATCTTCACGTGGAGCAATCAATTAGATCAGTGACTCTACACGTTCACTATGTGTACTCTTAGGGGATACGATAGTCCAGAGACAAGATGTCGGCCTCTCAACCAAAAGATAGTGGGTTCGAGCCCCGCTAACGGTTGAAACGTTTCTCGAGGTTTTTCGAGCAAAATATACCCCCCCCCTGGTCCAGGTAGGTGGATCGACACCTAGTCCCATCGGAAACGGACCAATAAAAAGGAGGTCCCGTGTGAAGATCACAACACTCTGTGCACGTTAAAGATCCCTTGGCTGTTTACAGGGTATTTCGGGAAAAAA
>JAXRKP010001497.1:47500-82500 GCA_037039925.1 Doris montereyensis | reverse complement strand
CATGCTGGGTTTGCTTACACCGACAGAAGGGCTTAACTGCGATGATTCCTTTTTTTTTCTCGAAAGTAATCGATCTGTAAGCCAGTGGTACGAAACGTGATTTTGTCCGGATTCAAGATCGATGTTGCACGTTGTTGTTGTCGTTGTTGTTGTTGTTGTTGTTGTTGTTGTTGTTGTTGTTGATGGTGGTGGTGGTGGTGGTGGTGGTGGTGGTGATCGTTGTCGTTGTCGTCTCGTCAGATAGTTTTGTTGTTTTTTTATAATTCCGTCGATTGACTGTGTGATTTTCGTTAAGGATTGGTTTTTTAGGATTGGGTTTATTTTGAATTGTTCTTTTTTTTAATTTGTTTTGTTGATGAATTACATTTGTGAGGTTGCTTTTTGTATTTATTGCTCGAGGGATGCGTTGGGGGGAAGGGGGGGGGGCATTTCTTATCAATGCTGACAACAAAGTAGATGCAAACAATGTACAAACTTCAAAAGATAAAATCGAAAATCCTTCTATCAAAATAATGACATATGGAAATTATAAAACAAATGGAGGCGAAAATTAATACGATCTTTCATAATAAATTCCTGAAAAAATACCCACCATATCCATTATTAGTAAATTGTGTCAGCTCTTACGGTAGCAATTTCTCTTATAGTAGTATCTATCTCTTATGGTAGCAGTATCTCTTATGGTAGCAGTTTCTCTTATGGTAGCTCTTAGTAGCAGTTTCTCTTATGGTAGCAGTTTCTCTTATGGTAGCAGTCTCTCTTATGGTAGCAGTATCTCTCTCTTATGGTAGCAGTATCTCTTATGGTAGCAGTATCTCTTATGGTAGCAGTATCTCTTATGGTAGCAGTGTCTCTTATGGTAGCAGTTTCTCTCATGGTAGCAGTTTCTCTTACGGTAGCAGTTTCTCTTATGGTAGCAGTTTATGATCCATTATAACGCATTACTGAAGTTTAGTTTTTTTCTTTCTTTGACATACAAATCAATATAAATAACAACGGTCTAAACATTACATAATACGTCGACACTAATTGCTAAATCGTTAGTCTGCATTCTCGCAAAAACACAATCAATGATCGTATTTTTTTCATTTAAGTTTCACGTCAACATTACAAGACCAGGGCTCAGTAGTCCAAGAAGCAAGGTGTCGGCCTCTCAACCAAAAAGTAGTAGGTTCGACCCCGCCAACCGTTGGACAGTTTTTCTCGATTTCTTTCCTAGCAAAAATCACCCCCCTGATCCAGTTAGGTGGACCGACACCTAGTCACATCGGAGACGAATGATAAGAAGGAGGTTCCGTGTGCAGATCATTACATTCTGTGTACGTTAAAAATCTCTTGGCTGTTTACAAGGCAGTCCGGGCAAAAAGTAAAAAAATCCTAATAAAAAACCCGAGATCACCTCAGTTGTGGATGTGGGTAAATCAAATCCAATTCAACATTACAACAAGCTTTGAGATCACCTTAGTTGTGGATGTGGGTAAATCAAATCCAATTCAACATTACAACAAGCTTTGAGATCACCTTAGTTGTGGATGTGGATAAATCAAATCCAATTCAACATTGCAACAAGCTTTGAGATCACCTTAGTTGTGGATGTGGGTAAAATCAAATCCAATTCAACATTACAACAAGCTTTGAGATCACCTTAGTTGTGGACGTGGGTAAAATCAAATCAAATTCAACATTACAACAAGCTTTGAGTGAAGATTTACTTTGTTTCTCTATGGCATGTAACGATGTCGGTGGCCAAGGGGTTAAACCCAAGCTAGAATAGCTCTACCGTTTTGGGTTAAACCCAAGCTAGAATAGCTCTACCGCTTTGGGTTAAACCAAGGCCGTCTATATAGTGAAACACTATGTAATATCCGGCCTGTTACAATAACGTCACGCAGATTGACGCCACCAGCATCCAGGGCCTGGTACACTATATAGACGGCCTTGGTTAAACCCAAGCTAGAATAACTCTGCCGTCTTGGGTTAAACCCAAGCGAGAATAGCTACACCGTCTTGGGTTGAACTACCTGGCCTAATTCGCGAGGTTATCGGTTCGAATCCTCTCAAGGATTGGTTAGGCCTTGTGCCCATTGGGAAAGACACCTTAAAGCCCATTTCCATGTGTAAGTAATGCGTGATGCGTGATGGGTGATGTGGGATGCGTAATCAAAGATTACATGAACATTTAACTAAGATGCTCCCATCTGTGTAATGTTGTGTGTGATGCGTGATACACCTTAGTTAAATTCCCATGTAATCGTTGTGTGTGATGCTTGATACATCTTAGTTAAATTACCATGTAATCGTTGTGTGTGATGTGATACATCTTAGTTAAATTCCCATGTAATCGTTGTGTGTGATGCTTGATACATCTTAGTTAAATTACCATGTAATCGTTGTGTGTGATGCTTGATACATCTTAGTTAAATTACCATGTAATCGTTGTGTGTGATGCTTGATACATCTTAGTTAAATTCCCATGTAATCGTTGTGTGTGATGCGTGATACACCTTAATTAAATTCCCATGTAATCATTGGGTGTGATGCTTGATACACCTTAGTTAAAATTCCCATGTAATCGTCGTGTGTGATGCGTGATACACCTTAGTTAAATTCCCATGTAATCATTGGGTGTGATGCTTGATACACCTTAGTTAAATTCCCATGTAATCATTGGGTGTGATGTGATACACCTTAGTTAAATTCCCATGTAATCGTTGTGTGTGATGCGTGATACACCTTAGTTAAATTCCCATGTAACCGTTGTTTACGCATCACTCATTACGCACCCAATGGAAACGTTGTTTGATGCGCATCTTAGTTATTCCATTCAAGTTTAGATCGTCTGACTACCGGCCAGTGGGCTAAGTTTGATACCATCATCTTAGTCCCGGCAATCTTGTTGTGGCCGTCCTGTCAAATCAGCATGTAAGATGGGTGATGGGTTTAGTTGAGAATGAATCGTGGCGTGGAAAGCAATGGCAAATTAAATTCCCATGTAATCAATATGTCGTAATGCTTGCAAAAATCAGCACCTAGGCTAAACTCTGGGTATAAGTCTTGCTTTGTTTTCCCATGTAATTTGTTTAGCCCCTTCTTTGCTTTTACTTCCCATGTAATCGTCTTTGATTTACTCTTAGTTAAATTCCATTAATCATTGGGTGTGACTTTACATTGCTTAAATTTTACATGTAATCGTCATTTTACTTTACTTTAGACTTTGCTAATTTTCTTTACTTTACTTGTGATGCTTTACTTTAACTTTACTTTACTTTACTTTATACTTTTTAAATTCCTTTAATCATTACTTTACTTTACTTTACTTTATCATTTTCTTTACATTACTTACTTTCCTTTAATCGCTTTGATGCTTTACTTTTCTTTACATTACTTTTTGGGTTATGTTTGATACTTTACTTTTCTTTACATTGGGTGTGATGCTTTACTTTACTTTACTTTACTTTAACTTTTCTTTACATTACTTACTTTACTTTACTTTACTTTACTTTTCTTTACATTACTCTTTACTTTACTTTACTTTACTTTTCTTTACTTTTCTTTACATTACTTACTTTACTTTACTTTGGACTTTACTTTACTTTATTTACTTTTCTTTACATTACTTACTTTACTTTGAGTTTACTTTTCTTTACTTTACTTAACTTTACTTTACTTTTCTTTACATTACTTACTTTACTTTACTTTACTTTACTTTTCTTTACATTACTTACTTTACTTTACTTTACTTTTCTTTACATTACTTACTTTACTTTACTTTACTTTTCTTTACATTACTTACTTTACTTTACTTTACTTTTCTTTTCTTTTACTTTACTTTACTTTACTTTACTTTTCTTTACTTTACTTTACTTTACTTTACTTTTCTTTACTTTACTAGTGTCTTCCAGGAAGTTACGTAGTAGATCTACCACTTGTCCGCTTCACTCTACACAAAAGCTCGACACACTCCAGTCTAGATCTAGCAACCGTAACAGTCTTCACAAGAAACTTTACTCACTTCCATGTTACATGAGGGGGACATCACAGCTCTAACGTTTGATCTCGTGCCGTTTGGCTTTTAATCGGACGATATGTAATACGATGAACCTGGTGGAATTCTCAGAAGGAAGTAATTTTTTTATATAATATTTATGTTCAACGTGGAAATTACTGTATTCTTTCATCAGGCAGGTTGGATAGTTTTGGAGTTGTTTTTTTTTTTCATTTGTAAATTAGTTGATCAAAGGAAAATTATGTTGATTAATAAGAATCATATAATGAATTGAATTAGTCAATTAATTAAATGATTAATCTTCGCGATATCCCGTAATACATTTCAAAGGAAATAAATATAATGAAATTTAAAATCCTTCACCTATAGTACCGGTATACATAGAGTGTTTTGTCCCTGCTGACTTCTTATACTCAATGGAACTCATTCAACCAATGAGCTGTTAAGCCTTTCTGTCAGTGAACGACAAGGAGCCCAGGTAGATAGAAAGACAAACCACCATGAAAGCTCCATGCGTATTACGACATATTCGCTCTACCAAACAGGTTGGTTCTCTCTCTCTCTCTCTCTCTCTCTCTCTCTCTCTCTCTCTCTCTCTCTCTCTCTCTCTCTCTCTCTCTCTCTCTCTCTCTCTCTCTCTCTCTCTCTCTCCCTCCCTCACACACACACACACACACACACCTTTGTCACACACTCATTCGCTTGCCTCCCTAACGTCTCTTACTACTTCCCTAGCCGCTACTAGGGCCATGCTTTTCTAGTGGTTTGTTACCGGATTTGATAGAGAAATCATTCTACATAATGTATGTACGTGCTTTTGATAGATCGATTGTGGATTCAAAGTTTGTAGTGAAATTATAGTCGTGGACGAGGTGGCCTGGAACGGAAGTTGCTTCGGGTTCGGTCTGTTGCTTTGCTATTTTTTTGTTTTGTGGGTGGGTTGAGAGGAGGGGGGGGTGGGGTTATAGTTCACCAGTCTGTCTGACTGTATGTCTCTGTCTATGTCTATATCTCGATGTCTGTCTGTCTGACTGTATGTCTCTGTCTATGTCTATGTCTCGGTCTCTGTCTGTCTGTCTGTCTGTATGTCTGTATGCCTTTCTGTCTGTCTCTCTCTGTCTCTCTCTGTGTGTCTCTGTCTCTCTGTGTCTGTCTCTCTCTGTCTCTGTCTGTCTGTCTGTCTGTCTGTCTGTCTGTCTGTCTGTCTGTCTGTCTGTCTGTCTGTCTGTCTGTCTCTCTCTCTCTCTCTCTCTCTCTCTCTCTCTCTCTCTCTCTCTCTCTCTCTCTCTCTCTCTCTCTCTCTCTCTCTCTCTCTCTCTCTCTCTCTCTCTCTCTCTCTCTCTCTCTCTCTCTCTCTCTCTCTCTCTCTTTCTCTATCTCTCTCTCTCTCTCTCTCTCTCTCTCTCTCTCCCTCTCTCTCTCTCTCTCTCTCTCTCTCTCTCTCTCTCTCTCTCTCTCTCTCTCTCTCTCTCTCTCTCTCTCTCTCTCTCTCTCTCTCTCTCTCTCTCTCTCTCTCTCTCTCTCTCTCCCTCACTCCCTCACACACATACATACATGAACACACACACACACACACATATACACATCCAGACCGGACAACTTTGAATTACTCCCACTGTATCAGTGACGATCACAATTACCGGAGGCCAACTCCAGAGGACAACATCACTTTCCTTACCACTATTACCGATATAGTCCTTCCGGCCACCATTATCAGTGGACAAATTTCTCAATGATTTTCTCGACGACCTGCAATGCCCTTCACAAAGTGCTCATTTCACCGATGACCATTACACATTCGTTTCTCTTTGGCTACCCGGGGTGGCTGAGAACGGAAGACACGGCATTCCACAAAGTCTTATCTGGAAAATTTAACTACGTAGTACATGTATAACATCTTAGTGGGCGGGGCTTACGTAAGAGTTAAACGCTGGATGGTTTTCATTCAGTTAATGACCTCCATATGCGGTAATCTAGGAGCAGGAGAGTGGGAGAAAGGTAGGGAGCAATGTGAAGGGGGAGGGATGGGTTGGTGTGATTACAAACTGGCTTTTAACGATAGTCTTTCATTTTCAAATGGAAAGGAGCGTCATAACGCTGAATATCCGAATTGCAATGGTTCAACCAGCTGCTTTGAGACTGGGTGCTAGACATTTTCAGAATTTACATTGAGCTCTTGATACTGGATAAAGTTAGATCAGTATAGTCGTATATTGAGAAAAGCTGTGCCATAGAAATGTCAATGAATTGAAAATATATAAACATAAAATTTACCTTTAAAACATTATAAAATATAATAAACTAAACTGTGATTAGATAAAGATCAAAAAGAGATTTCAAAACAGAAGGATTGGGAAAACCAAGGGTTATCTCAGGTGGGTAGATCTAGGATCTGATATTGACCTCGGGAAGAAAGATGGTGTAACTCACTGCACAAACATCTACCTATAAATCTCTCCATGTAAAGACGACAAACATCTACCTATAAATCTCTCCATGCAATGACGACAAACATCTACCTATAAATCTCTCCATGTAAAGACGACAAACATCTACCTATAAATCTATCCATGTAAATGACAACAAAAAATCTACCTATAAATCTCTCCATGTAAAGACGACAAACATCTACCTATAAATCTCTCCATGCAATGACGACAAAAATCTACCTATAAATCTATCCATGCAATGACGACAAACATCTACCTATAAATCTCTCCATGTAATGAGGACAAATATCTACCTATAAATCTCTCCATGCAATGACGACAAACATCTACCTATAAATCTCTCCATGCAATGACGACAAACATCTACCTATAAATCTCTCTCTCCATGCAATGACGACAAACATCTATACCCAACCAATATAAATCTCTCCATGTAATGAGGACAAACATCTACCTATAAATCTCTCCATGCAATGACGACAAACATCTACCTATAAATCTCTCCATGCAATGAAGACAAACATATCTATCTATAAATCTCTCCAAGCAATGAAGACAAACATCTACCTATAAATCTCTCCAAGCAATGAAGACAAACATCTACACTATAAATCTCTCCATGTAATGAGGACAAACATCTACCTATAAATCTTTCCAAGCTGAAGACAAAGATAAATCTCTCCATGTAATGAGGACAAACATCTACCTATAAATCTCTCCATGTAATGAGGGACAAACATCTAGTTATAAATCTCTCCAGGCAATGAGGATAAACATATACCTATAAATCTCTTTACATTTGTGACACAAAGTCGCAATTTGGTATATTATTTGTTTATCGATCGGGGGCCAATACAGAGACTTGAACATAGGGGTAATGTGTTCATATTTCTTTTTCTTCAAAATCACTCTGGCCGCATGGTTTTGGATACGTTGGAGCTTATGAATCAAAACATCAGGTAAATTATAAAACAGGGAGTTGCAATGATCAAATGTGTGCTGAAGTCAATGTTTTAAGAGAAATTAAATTAAGAAAGTTTGATAGGTGGCCTAATCGTCTGATTTCGAGGTAAAGAGTTTTACAGAGATGGCTTATATGATGTTTCATAGAAATATTATCATCGAAATATACCCCAAGATTTTTAGCGTTCTGTGTGAATTTTATTTCATCGTTTTTGACCCTCATAGAGTTAGTTCCGTCAAGCCAACTGAGAGTTTTTGGATTTCACAGTAATATTTCGCGTTTTCTTCATTCAGTTTAAGCTTGTTAGTAGACATCCACGCTTTTACATGAGATATACATAATTCCATGGATTTTAAAATATAATTTGTATTTATAGACATGGCAGATTTGAAAAGTTGCGTATCGTCAGCATACATGTGATAGTTTACTCCATGCTGTTTGAAAATATCACCAAGCTGTTGTGTATACAATGTATATAGTAGGGGACCAAACACTGGCCCTTTTGGAACACCATACTTGAACGGAAAAGGAGAAGATTGCACTTTATCAAGAGATAGCTTGGGTGCGATCATGAAGCACAGTGCCCTCTAGACCAAAAGTTTTGGAAAGTCGCTCAATAAGAATAGAATGGTCAAGTGTGTCAAACGCCGTGCTTAAATCAAGCAGTGTTAAGACTGACACTTTGCGTTCATCGGCAGCGCATAACAAATCATTGTATATCTTAAGCACGGCTGTTTCCGTGTCGTGATATTATCTGTAAGCTGACTGATTGGGTTCGAATAATTTATATTTCAGAAGATGTTTCTTTAATTGCATTGCAACGACGTTTTCCACAATCTTCGATAAAAATAAGAGATTCGAAACAGGCCTATAGTTTTTTTAATTCTTCGGGAGATAGGTTGGGTTTCTTAATTAGAGGGTTACAATTTCGTGTTTAAAGGTTTTGGATCAAACAATTCCAATTTTAAGAGATTCAGTAACAATGGTTGTTAGAACAGTAGCTAGGTGCTCTAAATATCTAACTAATAATGATGTGTCAATCGGGTCAAGGTAGCATGATTTCGGTGATGAAGATCATATAAGGTCTTGAGATTCTCCTCGGTGACCGGTTGGAATTGACAGAAGACCGTATCACCCTCAAATTGCTTGAAAGTCGGTGGTGAATGATGATGTTGGTCGAGATTGTTTCTGATGAGATGCACTTTATGCTTGAAATAATGTCCAAATACGTCAGGTAAGTCATTCCTTCTGTAACCGGTTGGAAAATTTTCTTTGTCAGATTTGCTGGCTTTGCCCGTCATTTTGCTGGTTTCTCACTCTTGACACGGTGTTGCTGTTTATCGATTATCTTTCTCACTCTTGGCACGGTGTTTCTGTTTATCGATTATCTTTCTCACTCTTGACACAGTGTTTCTGTTTATCGATTATCTTTCTCACTCTTGGCACGGTGTTGCTGTTTATCGATTATCTTTCTCACTCTTGACACAGTGTTTCTGTTTATCGATTATCTTTCTCACTCTTGGCACGGTGTTGCTGTTTATCGATTATCTTTCTCACTCTTGACACGGTGTTGCTGTTTATCGATTATCTTTCTCACTCTTGACACGGTGTTGCTGTTTATCAATTATCTTTCTCACTCTTGACACGGTGTTGCTGTTTATCGATTATCTTTTAGGGATGCGATGTGTGAGCCTTGTTCTCTTTCTTTTTCTTTCTTTTTTGTCTTTCTTTTTTTGTTGGGATGGGGGAGGAGTTATTGTCAGGTGAGCTTTTCATTTCAAAGCAACAAAAACGTTATGACACATAAATGTGTCTCTATGGAATTAAGACAGAAGTCAAAGGAAGTGTATGTTGAAATCCTCTTGTCGTGTGATTGTGGTAACCAAAATGGATAAAAATATATATATTTATATATGTATATACGTAAAGGATGATAGAAAGAAAAAAATGCTGTTTTTTTTTCACGAGGGTAAAATTGTTGAAAATAGGGATAAATACACAAAAGACAAGCAACAATGGGTTTTTTAAGCAACATGTGCTTAGATTAGCCAGAAATAAATCAGCACACTTTACAGGTTCTATCAGCATATTGAAATACATCAGCACACTTCACAGGTTATATCAGTATATTGAAATTCAGTATCAGGTTCTATCAGCATATTGAAATACATCAGCACACTTCACAGGTTATATCAGTATATTGAAATACATCAGTACACTTCACAGGTTATATCAGTATATTGAAATACATCAGTACACTTCACAGGTTCTATCAGTATATTGAAATACATCAGTACACTTCACAGGTTCTATCAGTATATTGAAATACATCAGCACACTTCACAGGTTATATCAGTATATTGAAATACATCAGCACACTTCACAGGTTCTATCAGTATATTGAAATACATCAGTACACTTCACAGGTTCTATCAGTATATTGAAATACATCAGCACACTTCACAGGTTCTATCAGTATATTGAAATACATCAGCACACTTCACAGGTTCTATCAGTATATTGAAATACATCAGCACACTTCACATGTTCTATCAGTATATTGAAATACATCAGCACACTTCACAGGTTCTATTAGTATATTGAAATACATCAGCACACTTCACAGGTTCTATCAGTATATTGAAATACATCAGTACACTTCACAGGTTCTATCAGTATATTGAAATACATCAGTACACTTCACATGTTCTATCAGTATATTGAAACACTATCAAATGACACCCTTCTTTACTACATGAAAAATGGACTGTTGGTTTTGATTTGATTTTACCCACATCCACAACTAAAGTGATCTCGGGGGTTTTTGGGTAGAATTTTAAGTTTTGCCCGGACAGTCCTGTAAACAGCTAAGGGGGGGGTTCCTTAACATTATTACAACGAGTACAAAGTGTTGTGATTTTCACATGGGACCTCCTTTTTATCGTCCGTCTCCGATGGGACTAGGTGTCGATCCACCTGCTTGGGCAGCTTGAAAAAAGAACTCGAGAAAATTGTTCAACTACCGTAAAGGCTTGAACCCACTACCTTTTCGTTGAGAGGCCGACGCCTTGCCTCTGGACTATCGTGTCCTCCACGATGGAGACAAATACATATTAACTCTCCAAAAATCTTAACCTTCCTTTATCCGAGTACCCATTCACACCTGGGCCCAATGCGGAAAGTGGAATGAGGTACCTTTCTGAGAGAGCAACGTTGTGGACAAATACGTGCGCCAACCATGGGTTTTGAACCAGTGCCGTCTTGACCTCCAACTCACAGAACGACGAGTTCGCTACCACACCTCTTCAAACAGAAGAGAAATGCTGAGGCCAAGGTAGGTTCGAAACCTTGCCTTCCATATCCACACCCAGTCACTTGTCATAACTTTTCCTTATTTGAAATTGATTTTGAGTTTACCCGCATCCACTACTTAGGTGATCTCCGAATGTTTCGGTGAGCTTTATTTTAAGATTTTGTTCGGCGTGCTGTGCATCAAACAGACATTGGATCTTTAAGTGCACACAGTGTTGTTGTGGTCGCACACGGAAACCTCATTTCCATTGTCTCGTCTCCGATTAGACTAGGAGTTCATTCACCTACCTGGAAAAGGGAGAAGGGCAGAGGAGGGAGGGGGGTTCTTAGAAAAGACTCGAGAACACTTCTCAACCTTTCAAGGACAAACCCTGGACCTTTTGGTTGAGAAACCGACGCCTTGCCCCCCCCATCCCCTCACCACTAAGGGAGGGCGTGCTGTATCGAGGCGATCATAAATGACGAAGGGAAGTCACTGGTTCGGGTCTGTCTGGTGTCCACGATTATTCCCCCTGCTTCTTCTGGCTACTGCTTTCGTTATCGATCTTCCAATCGGGCTTCAACTTTAATACCATTAAGTCTATGTCTATTAGATAACGGGTATTAAGTTATGACCTTCAACATGGCGCCTTGCTTCACTGTTTTTCATTAAACAAAGCAAAGACAGATATAAACTGACATTTTTTAATTTTTTTATTATTATTTTTTTTTGGTTTGTTTTGTTGCTTGTTTTTGTTTTTCTTTGCGGGAGGGGGAGGAGGGGGGGGGATGTTTGCTTTAATACGAGTACCCTCCTATTGTCTTTGGGTGTGGAAAAAGGGCGCTGTATCACCTGTTTTCCCCCTCCCTTTTACAGGCTGTTTCGTTTCGTTTTTGGTTTTTGGTTCTTGGAAGGAAAAGTGGTACCGTCAGGTGAATGCCTCATACGTGAAAGCAGGTCAGGTTGTTGAAGGTGTCCCTAACTGCTGTCTGGAAAGAGCAAATTCTTTCGTCTGGAATAATAATAATATGTCTACAGATGAGATTACCTCCGGTTCGGCCTTATCTACAAAGTTTATTGTATTTCAGTCAATGCAAGTGTCGTAAGACCAGACTATTAACTGATGGCTGTGTTCCTAGATTTTCCACAATGTTGTGTTGGCGTTGCTGTAAGTCCATCAATCTAGTTGATAAACACTGAGACAATAGACCACGTACACAAATATATCATATATATGAGGGGGTGAGAAGCAAAATCCGCTATGCGCCATTTTTACATATTGTGAGTTTTTTCACCATCTCGAACAGTAAAGAGTCTTTTAATGATGAAATCATTTTTGTTAAAACTGACTATATCATATTATAATTCGGCTCTAAACATCAAATTCACCGGGCTCTTTTTAGAACTAATGGAAGACAAACTTGATTTTCTCAAGTTATCTTTTTTGGATATAGCGGTTTTTACACCTCACCCCCTCAATGTATACAAATGTAATATCTAATATTTATAAATAAATCTGATTTTCCCTAATTTTGAACGCTTTAAATCTAGGAACCACTACACTCACTCACCACCATTATTTCGAATGTAGATTTCAAATAGCCTGCTTTAGGTTCTTAGCGAATAAACTCTTGGATCAATTCAGTATCTTAATTGATTGGGAGAAAGATTGTTTTCCTGCAATCCACGATCCTTTTTATTGTTTTAATTCATTCATTTCCGGTTATTATAATTTTTTTAAACCAGTGTTACCTCAGTATAGCGTACTGACTCGATCTCATAATCGTTCTTGATATCACCTGTACCCGGTACATGCGGTCTGCGAGTTTATCACAGTCCAAGTTCGATAGACCAGATCTATTGTAAAAAAATCAAAGGCGAAATATGACAATAAGTGACAACTCCACTAATAAAGAGAGAACAAACACGTGACGTTTCGGGTATAACCCTTCGTCAGACAACAAACGAGAAATCTCTAGAATCTGGATCTAAGTACTACCTCAGGCATCACACAATGTGTTTGTTCTGTCTTTATTAGTGGCGTTGTCACTTATACTTATTGTCATGTTTCGCCTTTGACTTCACTCCACTGTGGCTCCTTCGTATTGTAAAAAAATCAATCATAATCCACCATTGTACCATAATCAAAGTTCGATAGACCCAGATCTATTATTATTATACAAGATCAATCATAATCCACCATTGTACCATAATCAAAGTTCGATAGACCCAGATCTATTGTAAAAAATCAATCATAATCCACCATTGTACCATAATCAAAGTTCGATAGACCCAGTTCTATTTATAAAAGATCAATCATAATCCACTGTTGTCTCCTACCATGCTTGTCTTAGTATAGATAGTGTTAATGATAGGCCTATGGCCTCCAAGGGAAGAACTGTGGTCTGTATTGATGAATCCTCGAATTCCTTTCGAGCTCCTAGTCCCAGGAGCTTATTTGTACTAATTCGTATCAAGGGATAAAAGAGAAATTATACTGCAGTAAGCCTGCTTCAAATATAACAAGAAGACAAGCATTGTAATGGAATCCGCAGTGAAGAGGACACCAGAGTAGGCCACGGGACACTTGGAGAAGCAGTATAGAAAGGGACCGGGAGAGACTAAATGTCAGCCGGAGTGAGCTAAGAAAGATCTCCCAGGAGAAGAAAAGATGAAAAGGGTGAAGAAAGGCTTTAAAGATTGATGAAGCCTACAACTAATGAAGAAGGACATTTTAATGGATTATATGCACAGGAGACTCAAATTATATACCATTCTATAGATTTGAGTGAAGATTCCAATCCAGTCAGTCAGTCGCAGTTTCATGTAGATGAAGATACTCACCACTGTGTGAGCGAAATGAACAGACAGACATACTTAGGCGCACCTCACTCAGAGTGATGTTATTGATTACTTATTCAAAATTGGTGGTATCATGAAAACGTTATGTTCCTTGAATTTTCAAGTGGGGAATTCCATAACCGGATGGTGGACGCCAAAGGATTACAGATGGATGGACATTCAATCATGAAAGTGGATTGTTGAAAAGCAACTGCAATAGGACAGGCGGCTGCACCCAAGCTCTAACGTTCTTGTGTGGTTTTTTCACGTCCATGTCATTCTGTGTCCTTTTAGTTTTACATGCGGGAATTCCCGCAACAACATAATAATATAAAAATGAAAGGTTCAATTGATATGAAACGAAACAGGGACAGGGCTGGTGAACTTTCGGACTGCACACCTTCATCAACGACATGGAGACAAAGAAACACTCAATTATACTGAAACTGAAACTGGTGGTGTCGAGGATGGCCATTGATACAACGAGACATCACGTAATTGCTACCATTACCAACGGAACAAACCTCGTAATAACAATGAATACAAATAGGAGATCTAAAAAAAGAAGTTAACGAAACAAAACTAATAAGAGATATAGGGAGAGAGAGAGAGAGAGAGAGAGAGAGAGAGAGAGAGAGAGAGAGAGAGAGAGAGAGAGAGAGAGAGAGACAGACAGACAGACAGACAGACAGACAGACAGACAGATAGACAGACAGACAGACATACAGAGACAGAGACAGAGACAAACAAAGACAGAGATAGAAACAGTGAAACGCAGAGATACAGAGAGAGCGAGCGAGAGAAAGAGAGAGAGAGAGAGAGAGAGAGAGAGAGAGAGAGAGAGAGAGAGAGAGAGAGAGAGAGAGAGAGAGACAGAGACAGACAGACAGACAGACAGATAGAGAGAGAAAGGAGAGAGGGATAAAAGGGATATATATATATATATATATATATATATATAATATATATATATATATATATATATATATATATATATATATATATAGAGAGAGAGAGAGAGAGAGAGAGAGAGAGAGAGAGAGAGAGAGAGAGAGAGAGAGAGAGAGATGAGGGGGAGGGAGAGAGAAAAAGAAGAGAAATGAGGGGAAGAGAGAGAGAGAGGGGGGGAGAGGGAAGGAGAAAGAGAGAGAAGGATAGGGAGAGAGAGAATGAGGATGAGAGAGACAGAGCAAGAGAGACAGAGAGGCAGAGAGAGAGACAGAGACAGAGACACACACAGAGAGACACAGATACAGAGAGAGTGAGAGAGGGGGGGGGGCAAAGGAAGAGAGGCAGACAGAGAGAGGCAGACAGACAGATAGACAGACAAAATGTGGCGTGTAATACAAAAGGGGGGGTGACTCCATGCTCTTTCGTGGTGCGTCTTATATAATGATGTCCCTTTGTCCTTTCAACTTACTTCAAGACGAAGCGACAAAGGCTGCCGCCAGTGTCGAGGCAATACAACTAGTTAGTTAGATCGTGAGTGGTGCCATTAGTGCCAACCATCTTTTCACTTGTGGTTATTTCCCTTGATTTCGTCTCATCTTCATCTCTTGGAACTTGGAGATCTACCATCGTCATCATCATTATCATTATTATCACTATCATCATCAATAATCGTCATCATGTATTAAGGGCAAATTTTAAAATTCTATCAAAACCACCGAGATCACCTTAGTTCAAGAATCAACAAATAAAATTTTAAAAAGAAATGTGCGCATCTTTTGTTAGCAACTTTTCTCCTCTTCGCTGACAAAGGGTAGCCTGCACAGTTGATTCGATTTGATTTACCCACATCCACAACTAAGGTGATCTCAGAGTTTTTGGTATGATTTTTAATTTTGCCTGGACTGCCCTGTGAACAGCCATGGTATCTTTAACGTGCACATGATCAGCACACGGAACAGCTTTTTATCATCCGTCTCCAATGGCTCGAAAAAAATCTGGAAAAAATGTTTCAACCGTTGACGGGCTCAACCCCATCACCTTTTGGGTGAGAGGCCGACACCTTGCCTCTGAACATTGTAATTGTAACCAAATTCAGCCTACGGTTGTTGTTAATTTGACTTGCACTTGCATTTTGTCTTAACCCAAGGTTCCCTGTCCAGCTGACAATTGAAGAGCTTCTCTCTTTCTTTCTTCTTTCTTTTTCTTTTTGCCTTTTACTTTTAACGCCTATAAATCTATGCGTAGTTGGTACAACATAATTAAGTGTCGATGACATGCCACTGTGTACTGTCTTGTCCAGTTTTTCTTAGTCTTCTTTATTCAATGTACAGCGACATTTCATGTAAATGATGTATAGTCAGTGATGTGAGGGGGAATGCATTTGAAATCCATTTTTATCTCTGTCTGTCAGTTTTCTTTCAAGTTGATTGTCGGCCTAATACCAATTACCATAATAATAATAATACCATCATCATTCCTTTTTCTTCATTTTCTTCATTTTTTGGGGGGTTTTTTTACTCGGACCAGAACACAATTTTTAACCTCGACATGATCAATGAAACTCTAAATTGTAACCAAAATTAATCTTCATTCAGGGACTGAATTATCATTCAAACGTGAAAAAAAAACCCACCTTTGTCTGCATATACGTCTTAAGAATTTCAGGAGGAAAAACAAAACCGAAAAAGAGAGTAGTGACTGTGACTGATTGCATCAATTTAAGTTGTGGTTCGTTGGTGAGTTGTACACAGGCGTTGTAGCTGAACTGCAGTATTCTGAGTTTGTAATCACGACGACACTGGTTCAAATCCCACGGTTGACACAGGTGGGGTTTTTCCTCATAAGGATATACTCTTAGCAAAGGTAATTTACTCTTCTTTCCTCGCTTGACTCAGGTGTGAATGTGTACACAACTATAGATATTGAAAGATCTTGTCAAAGTGTTAGTATGAAGCGCCTAACCGGCAAGTGTAATGTATGCTTCCCCAGGGATTTAGAGAAGAACTTTGAATGAAATGGCCTGCTGAGGGATAAATGATGTACAATCTGTGAGCCTGCACTTGTGCGGGGTTATGGACTATAAATCCATCTTTATCTTTATCTTTTTGTACTGTTTTTTTCAAGGCACGAGCAAGAGAGAGAGAGAGGTTTTGTACCGGCCCATTTCAAAACCAACAAAACTCTGCTGATATCAGAATGATCACCAGTTGTCACAGAGTATGAGTGTTAAATGAGTCAAGTTTGCACCAATGAGAATGACAATAGTGTAATAATAGAGAACAATAGCTAAATGTGTGGACATAGTTCAATGAAACGCAACTTTACAGGGTGACAAGATTACTTTATTTATCCAACGGACTTTAAAAGACACGTGAACACTACATGTTAACCGGAAAACCTAATGACTACTAACAGGACCGACTATAACAACGACACAATCAATTTCTTGACTTGATATGTACAGTAAATGCGGACTGGTCTGAGATCGAGTTTGAATCGCACCCGTAGCGAAAACAACGATACAATTGAGTTGAAAAGCATAATAACAATGATAATATAACACCTGGCCAACACGCCTATCCGTGCCCAGGACGCACCTCAACCGACCATCGTCATCGACTCTAGTGTTGAGATCGCTAGCGTACTCACCTGGAGAACACGTCCATCCGTGCCCAGGATACGCCTCAACCAACCATTGTCATTGACTCTAGTGTTGACATCACTAGCGTACTCAATAGAGTAATAAATAGAGATGTGAAATTTCTGCATAATATCTACCACTCCTATCGTAATGAAGCTCCTTTTTTTTTTTTTTTTTTTTTTTTTTTTAACGCCCACCCAGACTGACCCCTTTGGTCTACAAATAGTAAACGTATATAATTAATATCTTCATAGTAAAATTCTACCCAGTGCCCATATTTCCTTATGTTTATTTCTTTGTTTTTGTCTCACCTTTGGTTATATGGGTCTTCATGAATCAATGTGATATATTTCATGATTCAAAGTGTTGCACTCTTTATGATTTCTTATCCATACTATTACATTCACTTAAAACCGTAACCAATGGGATTCTCTGACAAAAGGTGCCAAAACATCGATGCTTTATTGTTTCAATTGGCGGTAACTATATAATAGAGATAACGTAATAAACCATTGAGAAACACCTGGTTTTATTTCGGAAGAAATAGACGGAGCGTGAATGAAATTTCGTGTATCTGGTCAATGTTAAAGAAAAACAAGAATATATCACAAATTTTTTAAGCGAAATATTTATAGATCAAAATCGTGTTTGATAACTCACTGATGAAACATCATGAGGGAAAAGATGAAAGAAAGAAAAAGAAAAAAGAAAAGAGCGGGGAAAAAAAGTGGAAAGCCAAAAGATGAAAAAAACGGCAAAAAATTGAAACAAAATGAAAAATTAACATAACATGCATGAATTGGCAGACATTACCAGAAACGTATTGATTACATAATGAACATAAGTTAGAAAACATAAATCAATTGATTTGATACGGAGGAAAAAAAAACTGAATAAAGTGAAAAGTCTTTCAAACAACATTTAGAATCGACATTGCCAACGAAACAATCTTACTTTCAAGGAATATTTATTATCAAAGTATTTACATTTCAATTTATTATTACTTGGAATAAAAGATGGTAAATTTCACAGCAACATTATCAAACTATGATGTTCACATCAAGTTTGGGATGTTTTATTTTGCCTTTGGAATTGTCGACAAGAACTTGTTCTTTCACTCATTTTTATTCTTACGTTGTGGCTTGCTTATTTTCTTTAGTGTTGATTATTTTTTCACTGGGCCAAATGGTGCACTGTACACATTTTGAAACCAAAATATTTTTCTTGAATATCAGATAAGGAACATTTTGTCATTAGTGGAATCTTCAATTCCTTTATTTCCTTTTTTTAAAATTTGATTTAATGATTATAATATAGGTCTAGATTTTACTATGTAAAGCAAAAAATTGGGTAATGTCATAGTTTTTCTTTCTTCTTTCTTTTTTTGACTTGTCTTTATGGCAAAGTCATGTTATCAGTAGAGTTCTCTTCCATGTATAATTGGGTTGATGTTGTTCGTTTTACACAATTCAAAGTTTTTCCTACTTGTTTGTTGTCAAATTGTAAAATCGTTCGTCGATGTTGGAGGTTGTCCATTTTACAATAACCACATTTATTCTACGCAGTGTGTGACTGTGTGAGGGGGTGAGTGTGTGTGTGTATGTGTGTGTGTATGTATGTGTGTGTATGTGTGTGTGTATGTATGTGTGTGTGTGTGTGTGTGGTGGTGTGTGTACATGGCCAAGCGTTCCAAAACTGTTCCAATGGTGTGGACAAACGGAGACAGCCCAGGTACCAGGTACCAGGTACAGGTAAGGACGGACAGCCTGCTTAGTCCATCTGTGGGTCGACGATGAGAGGAGCGAGGTACTGACTGTGTCGGATGCCGAAAGAGTATTCTGGCTGCTTGTTCTTGTGATACCACACCTGGGGAAGTGGACACGGTAAAGGTCACGTGATTGTATCTTACACAGTGTTCACAGATTTATGGCATTCAGAAATAGCTCACAAACTGGCAAACTTTGGATTAAACCATTTTACAAAAGCAAACTTGCATAAAAATAAGAACTGAGTACAATTATGCATTTCTCCACTCTGTCGTCCCTTTCACGTGTGTACTTCGGTGGCGTTTGTTTTTAGAGATAAGCCAAGTTGTACTCTATCATTCATCTTCCCTTTCTTGTATCAAAAACTGTCTTTATCATTCATCTTCCCTTTCTTGTATCAAAAACTGTCTTTATCATTCATCTTCCCTTTCTTGTATCAAAAACTGTCTTCATTATGCATCTCCTTTCTTGTATCAAAAACTGTTTTTATTATTCATCTTCCCTTTCTTGTATCAAAAACTGTTTTTATCATTCATCTTCCCTTTCTTGTATCAAAAACTGTCTTTATTATTCATCTTCACTTTCTTGTATCAAAAACTGTCTTTATTATTCATCTCCCTTTCGTATCAAAAACTGTCTTTATCATTCATCTTCCCTTTCTTGTATCAAAAATTGTCTTATTATTCATCTCCCCTTTCTCGTATCAAAAAGTGTCTTTATCATTCATTTCCCCTTTCTCGTATCAAAAAGTGTCTTTATCATTCATCTCCCCTTTCTCGTATCAAAAAGTGTCTTTATCATTCATCTTCCCTTTCTCGTATCAAAAACTGAACACTTTGTTACTAATGACTAGATTCTTTTACCTTTGCAAGGAGGAAAAGAAGCGCTGTTGAGAAGAGGGTTTTGTATCTAGCCAACCATCTTCATTCTCTGTTCTAATGGACAAAACTATATGACCACAGTTACTTGGGTTTCGTCTGATCTAAGTAGGTATGATTCGTTTTTCGATCTCTGAGCAAAGTCTTAAAAATGGTGACAATCATTCACGTTCTTTTAACCCAAGATAGCTGAATGCTTGCTATGGAAATACTTCAATTATTAAGAAAACTGGTCGTAATAATATCTTAACAAAAAGATCATTACTTACGTCCAATAGCATCACGACATAAATAATAATTATAATAATATCACAGTGTGCAAATTATTAGTAGTGCTAGCAAACCAATTCAATGGACTCGTTTGAGGTAAAAATTTTCTCAACGTGAGCAAAAACACAAATAATTCACACATCTGTCTCTTTTTAACACATAATTTCACATAACCTTCACTAATTGAGAACCTTTTTATAATTTGGTTTGATTTCACCCACATCAACTACTTAAGTGATCTTGGGGTTTTTGGTAGGATTGTGTTGGGTTTTTTGTTGTTGCCCAAACTGCCATGTAAACATCTAAGGAATCTTTGACTTGCACAAAGTGTTATGATCTGCACATGGGACCTCCTATTTATTGTCATCTCCAATGGGACTAAATATCGATCCACCTACCTTGATGGACAAACTCGAGAAATGTTTTCAACCTGCTTGTCCATCTTTCTTTCTGTCAGTCTGTCCGTCTGTATGTCATCTGTCTGTCTCTCTCTATCTCTCTCTAAATAAATATATATATATATATATATATATATATATATATATATATATATATATATCTTCTATTCTTTTTAGTAATATTCATTTCTTTCAATTATTTGAACGTGTGTGCACGATTCCATCGCCAGTTACTAGTATCTTACACTTGAGTAGACTATGAACTACATCTATATAACAATAGTGATTATCAAAATGAACGGATACCGTTAGAGAGTGACTCCACACTGCTTGCCTCTGAAGAGACATCCTTCAAACTTTTCACTGTACTCACTGACCCATCTAACCTCACGATGGGCCAGCGTGAGACTGAGAAAGCTCCAGCGTCACAAGGGGAGCAACTGTGTGATCTTGGGTCAGTCACAAGGGAGCAACTGTGTGATCTTGGGTCGGTCATAAGGGGGAGCAACTGTGTGATCTTGGGTCAGCCACAAGGGGAGCAACTGTGTGATCTTGGGTCAGTCACAAGGGGAGCAACAGGTGTCTGAAGGGCCTGTCATCAGCATGGTGGTGTACGGAGAGTGACGGAGGCCGAAGGAGAAGCACGGTGCTAACGTCTTGTTGACATTCTGTGGGGACAGTGTTGATTTCCATTGGTGATCTCCATTCCATAGGTGATCTCGAGTTTTTTTAGAGGATTTTTTCTTTTTAATTTTACCCGGACTGCCCTGTTAGCAGCCAAGGGACCTTTAACGTGCACAGAGTGTTGTTGTGTATCTGCACACAGGACTTCCTTATTATCGTCTGTCTCTGATATGACTAGATATCCACCTAGCTACCGTTGGGATTGGGGGGGGGGGGGGGTGGTGGTGGAGGAAGTGGTTTCGTTTTTGTTTTTTCTTATTTTTTTATTATTTCTTCCTCACTGGTAAGCGTTTTGTTTCCAGCTATTTATATTTCTTTCTGGATTTTTTGTTTATCAGTTCCTGTTTTATCTTCCAGTGTATGGGTTACATGTACTTGCGATTCAATAATATATAGTAATACATTGTATTTATTCATCCATTTCTTTCTTCTTCTTTTTTTTTTTTGCCCTTAGAATAATCATTTGAACTCTGACATGACCTATATTTTGATTCAATGATTTTGTTAAGCCATGAACAAACTAATGTCTATTATTCTTTTCTTATTAAACCATTAGAACAGATCTCTCTTCACAGCAAGAACTACGTTCTTCAAGCGGAGTCAACGGCTATTCTTCTTTGAGTTGTTCTTCTTTGAGTCATTCTTCTTTGAGGGAGGTAAGATTGCAGCATGGTGATATTTATGGTGGACGGTGAAGGGTGATAACAACACACAATTCATAACAGGTGCAAGGGTAAAAGGTTAATATACATCTCAGTGACATTAAAAGAAAACTGTTTACTGCCAACTAAAACTATCGTCTTTCAAAAGTAGACTTGAGCAAGTGATTTACATTCCCCACTTTAAACATATTTCTTTTTCTTTTTTTTTCTTTCATCTACACCAAAACACCGATATAAATCAAGTTGCTGAAATGTGCGATGATTTTCTGTAAACTGGAGTAATTACAACAATGTTAATCACAGCCAGCAGTCAGAAGATGAGATATGTCTATTTTGAAAGGAGAAGGCAAAAGGAGTAAAACCACGATTAAAATTATCAGTTAATGATGAATAGATAAAAGTTTTTATCTTAGAGTATTTCCCTTCAAACAAAAGCATGACGAATTTTTAAAGAAAAATAATTGTGGCCTTAAGCATAGCATTGAGGTCATGATACTATAGTGTCAAAGTCATATAGGAACGTCCTTTCAGGAGCGCATAATAATAGCGTGCCTAAGTCACAATTACGTCATTTAGAGAAAAATGCCCCAAAACAAATGGACATCGGCACAGATGGCTTTGAGAATCCCATGTTTCAAAAAAGCTAAAAATATTATATCTTTTCATCCTATCACTTTCAAACTTTTCTACCGGGCATAATTTCCTTTTATTCCCTAGGATTATCGCTTTATCTCGTTTTTCACCAAAGTGGACGTAGGCACACTATTTGAACTGATCATTTTAGTTAATCTCTGCGCTCAATTCATTTTATCTTGAGCTAATATGAACCTATGTACACGCTATGGCAATATGTTATGGTGACGTCACACAGAAAAAATGCCGCTGACGGTTTAAGTCACGTGATTGTTGTAGTGTTCTACGTCATGCACACACTAATGACTTACAGTTTCGGGCTGGTGAGCGCCGGGTCCCGGCTTCAAGTGGTGTCCCCTGGCATCATGTTTCTACTGGTCATGCTGTACAAAGGGAGACTTGTCCTTGTAGATGCCAGGGTCTGTCGTGTTGTACGTGCCAGGGCCAGGTGCCTGAAGACAAACAAAAAAAAGGAAATTATAAACAAAAAAAAGCTTTTATTTTTAAAAAGGAAGTTTGAAGAGACTTGAAGATTATCTCTTCACACTGGGTGAAGACCATTTTTTTTGGTGAAAATAATGTTGAAACATCAATGGTAGTAAATGTGATCGTGTATGGAGAGAGAGAGAGAGAGAGAGAGAGAGAGAGAGAGAGAGAGAGAGAGAGAGAGAGAGAGAGAGAGAGAGAGAGAGAGAGAGAGAGAGAGAGAGAGAGAGAGAGAGAGAGAGAGAGGAGAGAGAGAGAGGAGAGAGAGAGAGAGAGAGAGAGAGAGAGAGAGAGAGAGAGAGAGAGAGAGAGAGAGAGAGAGAGAGAGGGAGAGAGAGAGAGAGAGAGAGAGAGAGAGAGAGAGAGAGAGAGAGAGAGAGAGGGAGAGAGAGAGAGAGAGAGAGAGAGAGAGAGAGAGAGAGAGAGAGAGAGAGAGAGAGAGAGAGAGACAGACAGACAGAGACAGAGACAGAGACAGAGAGAGAGAGAGAGAGAGAGAGAGAGAGAGAGAGAGAGAGAGAGACAGACAGACAGACAGACAGACAGACAGAGAGACAGAGAGACAGAGAGAGAGAGAAAGAGACAGAGAAACAGAGAAACAGAGAGAGAGGGGGGGAGAGACAGGGACAGACAGACAAACAACTAACATACAGATAGACAGAGACAAAGAGACAAGAGACAGAGCCAGAGAGAGAGAGGAGAGGTGGATGGACAGACAGAGACAGAGATAGACAGAGACAGAGAGATAGAGAAAGACAGAGAGAGAGAGAAAAACAAATAGAGAGTGATCTCTGGGTCCATTAAGAAAGAGGAAACGGCAAGAAATGCAAGATAATTGAAAGAATAAAAGGAAAGAAGTAAGACCTACCAGTGAACCTGCCGACGGCCTTCTCGTAACAATCATCCTTCACTTGCTAAAGCATTCAAGTGATTCACACAAGCGAGATAAGCGAGGAATTTGACATTGGGGTAGGGAAAGGGTGGGGGTGGCGGTAAATAAAAGTGATGACGAGAGTCTGAGACATGAAGGAAGAAAACAAACACGTCAAGCATCATCCTTTTCTGTATGAGGATACGGTGTTTTCCATCTCTCCCTTTCTGTCAAGAGATTTTCAAATATTATCTGCCATCATTATTGCCTCTATCGACAAGAAAATAATATGAGTTGAGATTGCTTACCCTTGCCAGATCCTCCCGCGAAGTTGCCGACATTCTGGCGACTGCGTAAGGTGTAGCAAGGAGCCTGAGGTTTGCCACTTTGCACTGTGGATCCGATCATACCTGGGAGGGAGTAGCTGTTGGCCGCTGTAGGAGAAAGGTAAAGACATTCAATATGTTTAGTTGCATCTCAATAAAGTTAGATACTGATCCAGTGCAAAAACGCTCCGAAAAAAATCCCAACTTAAAAAGACAAGTGGTCACAATAAAATGATAATCGTATGTCCAATAAAGCTAGATTCATAATTGGGTTAAAATTTTATATTAGGAACGAATGAATAAGACTAAATGGAAATATTTGATCTATCTGCCGTGGCGATCCCTTACAGAGGATGAAGAAGTTGTTTTATCTAATATAAGTATATCTTATATACAAATCTTAAATGTTGTCAGTGCCCCGTTGGATTACCCTCTAGATCTAAATCTATCTACAAATCTTAAATGTTGTCAGTGCCCCATTAGATTACACTCTAGATCTACATCTATCTACAAATCTTAAATGTTGTCAGTACAAAGTTAGATTACACTCTAGATCTACATCTATCTACAAATCTTAATTGTTGTCAGTGCAGAGTTGGATTACACTCTAGATTTACATCTATCTACAAATCTTAAATGTTGTCAGTACAGAGTTGGATTACACTCTAGATCTACATCTATCTACAAATCTTAAATGTTGTCAGTACAGAGTTGGATTACACTCTAGATCTACATCTATCTACAAATCTTAAATGCTGTCAGTGCAGAGTTGGATTACACTCTAGATCTACATCTATCTACAAATCTTAAATGTTGTCAGTACAGAGTTGGATTACACTCTACATCTATCTACAAATCTTAAATGTTGTCAGTACAGAGTTGGATTACACTCTAGATCTATCTACAAATCTTAAATGTTGTCAGTGCAGAGTTGGATTACACTCTAGATCTACATCTATCTACAAATCTTAAATGTTGTCAGTACAGAGTTGGACTACACTCTAGATCTACATATATCTACAAATCTTAAATGTTGTCAGTGCAGAGTTGGATTACACTCTAGATCTACATCTATCTACAAATCTTAAATGTAGTCAGTGCCCCATTGGATTACACTCTAGATCTACATCTATCTACAAATCTTAAATGTTGTCAGTACAGAGTTGGATTACACTCTAGATCTACACATATCTACAAATCTTAAATGTTGTCAGTGCCCCATTAGATTACACTCTAGATCTACATCTATCTACAAATCTTAAATGTTGTCAGTACAAAGTTAGATTACACTCTAGATCTACATCTATCTACAAATCTTAATTGTTGTCAGTGCAGAGTTGGATTACACTCTAGATTTACATCTATCTACAAATCTTAAATGTTGTCAGTGCAGAGTTGGATTACACTCTAGATCTACATCTATCTACAAATCTTAAATGTTGTCTGTGCAGAGTTGGATTACACTTTAGATCTAGATCTATCTACAAATCTTAAATGTTGTCAGTACAGAGTTGGATTACACTCTACATTTACATCTATCTACAAATCTTAAATGTTGTCAGTGCAGAGTTGGATTACACTCCTAGATCTAGATCTAGATCTATCTATCAAATCTTAAATGTTGTCAGTACAGAGTTGGATTACACTCTAGATCTACATCTATCTACAAATCTTAAATGTTGTCAGTACAGAGTTGGATTACACTCTAGATCTATCTACAAATCTTAAATGTTGTCAGTGCAGAGTTGGATTACACTTTAGATCTACATCTATCTACAAATCTTAAATGTTGTCAGTGCAGAGTTGGATTACACTCTAGATCTAGATCTATCTACAAATCTTAAATGCTGAATTACGCTCTAGATCTATCTATCTACTCTACACCTAGATCTATCTACCAACCTGGAATGGTGTCAGTGCCCAGTTGGATTACACTCTAGATCTAGATCTATCTACCAACCTGGAATGTTGTCAGTACCCAGTTGGATTACACTCTAGATCTACCTGAAAATCTTACTGAGCTATTACAACCCTACCATCCACCACACTCTCATGAGATCAGAGAGTGAATTCCTCCTTATCACACCTATTCCAAACACAAAAATAATTGAGAAAGTCTTCTCATTCAATGGACCCAAATCTGGAATTTTCTTCCAAACGCCATCAAGAACAGCCAAAACAGTTTTTCCTTCAAGAAAATGTTGAAGACACTTTTTTCGAGAGACATTATACATGTATGTGAACTTGTTGTCAAGTGACTGAATTGTGGATTGTTGACATTGTAAAGCGCTTAGAGCATTTCTGTGTGTAAGCGCTATGTAAATTTACACATCATTAAAATTATTACTATCTACAAACCTGGAATGTTGTCAGTGCGGCGATTGCGATGGCGCGTGCCGAAGCTGTAGGCTGGGTGGCGGTAGTGGGCAGTGGGGCCAGTGGACTCGGGACTGTAGGCTCCCGGGCCTGGAGTCTTGAAGGTGCTGGCATCGTTTTGGCGTGAGTAGAGTGAGTAATGTGGCGTGCCGTCGTGCCCGCTACGGTACACCTGCAATACAGCAAGACAAAGGATAAGCACTGACTGCGTGGACTCACTATGCCTGTCTCTATGTTGATTTGATTTGATTTCTTTCAATTTAATTAAATTTAATTTAATTTGATTTGATTTGATTGAATTTAATTTACCCACACCCACAACTAAGGTGATCTCGTAGTTTTTGGTAGGATTTTAAATTTTGCCCAGACTGCCTTGTAAACAACCAATGGTTGTTTAAAGTGCAGTGTCGTGACCTGCACACGGGGTCTCCTTTTTATCTTCCGTCTCCGATGGGACTAGGTGTCGATTCCCCTTCCTGGACCAGGAGAAGGGAGGGGTAGATTTTGCTCAAAAAAAACTGAGAATATTGTTCAACTGTTGGTTGGGCTCGATCCCACTACCTCTTAGTTGAGAGGCCGACACCTTGTCTCCGAACTACCTAGTCACCCTTGTCTCAGTTTGGAAGGAAATAAATATATCAAATATCAACAGGACAACTATTTTTTGTTTTCGTATTTCAGTATTTGGAACTTATGACGAAGAAGATGATGACAGAATGGTAGTCAGTACACGTTAAGAAAGCTGAAATTTTTTCGGCCAGCTGTAGCGCGCATTAAGAAAATAAGACTTGTGGTAGCAGTAGTGGTTATTATAATATAATATGGTGCTTCTAGTTGAAGTTGGCAAATGTATGAGGTTTACCAGAACAAAGGGCAGGGTCTACCTGCGTCTTACAAATTAATGATCAATGAACGCCAAGGTGAAGTGAATGAAGAGACGGAACACACAAACACGCAATAACATGTTTAATCGTTGGCTCACTGTCCTGACTGTACTTAGTGTCTCCTAGCTCGATCATGGAAGCATTTCTATCTCGTTTTAGCCAGGTACTCAATTACTCTGGGTCAACTGAGGCCAATGAAGTTAAGAGGCATTCCCTTGAAAGAAATGACAGACCTGCGTCAAAACATTCTGAAAGTTACGCCTCCTTCCTTCTGTCTGAAAAGTGGCTTTTTACTTTATACTGTACCATTGTATCACTACAATCCACCTCTATGTAGATAAACGGCTATGGCGAGTTCACGTGAAATTGTCTCTCATGGAACTATCAATTTCCCAGACTTTATTCTCGAGAGACACTAGTGTACTGTCATTGATGTTATCAGTCATTCCCACGTGCGAAGACTAAGCGCATCATGGTGTGAGCTCTGGCAACTCTTTATTTGACACGAATTAATATGTCAATGTCAATGGAAGTCTGGCTGGGTTCCATTGTGTTGCTTGTTGACGTCACTCATAGCTCAGTCAGTCGTTAGCATCTTTAGAGCGTTGTAACGAAACCATAGTGTTGTGAACTTGTAATCACGACGACATCGATTCAAACCCCACAGCTGGCACAGGTGGGGGGGGGGGGGGGGGTTCACAACGTTGTACTCTTTGGAAAGTTATTTTACTATACTTTCCTCACTTCATTCAGCTATAGGCAGAGAAATATTTTGTCTGTGTTAATATGTTAGTGTGAATCGCATTAGAGGCAACTGAACATAATGCTCCAGAGGAGTTGAGAAGGACTTTGAAATAAATGGCCTACTGGGGTGGGGGGATAAATGGTGCATGGTCTGTGAGCCTGCGCTTGTGCGGGGATACGGACTAAACTCGCATATATTTATCTTTTAGAGTGTAGTCTGACTACCACACAGGAGACCCGAGTTCGATTCCCATTATGGGCAAGTTTTCCTGTACTTCTGTCCACCGACCCAGTAGCTAGATCTATTCAAACTGGGCCAAATTAAAGGCAGCATAGAAAAGCAAAAGCAAACTACCACATTATGGCATATGCCTAGAAAAATCTGGACTCTACTCCTGGTTACGCTACGCTCAGCTCTGAGTATGAGACCAACGTGTGGTTTACTTTTTACTTTATTTTACAAAATCACCCACTCAGAATGCTAGAAAGTAATGATAATTATAGTATAGCCATGCACAGCGATGGAGATAGATTGGACATACTTTGCGAAAGCCTGCTTCAAATATAACAAGACAACCATTGCAATGAATCTGCAGGAAGACGACACCAGGGTAGGCCACGGGACACTTGGAGAAGGAGTATAGAAAAGGACCGGAAGAGACTAGGGTGTCAGCTGGAGTGAGCTAAGAAAGATCTCCCAGGAGAAGGCAAGATGAAAATATCTTGTCTGTGGCCTATACCCTGGTAGGGGTGAAAGGTTTTGATGGCGGTGGTGATGACAGCCTCTGACAGTGACAGTTGAACAATAGCCTACTGAAACTCGTTGGAATGTTTTTATCGAAACATCTGAGGTTATCTAAAGCGTATATTTGCTCCAGTTTATGTGTAATTAATCTCACATTATGTTACTCCATGCATGTTCTGTAGTGCGTCAGTTCTTAAATAGGCAATTTCTTTCTTCTAGTCAAACCTGTGTACTTTTTTTGTTTGTTTCATTGAAATATCTAGTCCGTCCTCCATCATGGTGGTCTCGGGGTGAATTAAGGGAAACAGCAAGATGAAAGAGAAGTGAAAGAGTAAAAAGGAAGAAATAGAACCTACCAGCATCACCCACCAACCGCCCGCCAACACGTGTGCACGTTTTCTTATAATCTTTGAGTGAAGCAATGGGTCAAATACGATTTTTTCTCTTTCTCCATCAACACAATATAAACAAAACAATAGCGTACCATTCATTTTGAATTTCAATAAACCAATTCTGTAACTCCAATGTATTGACCCGAACCTTAACTGTAAGCTTCTCAAACACAGTAAGATGACCAGATTTACATTGTTTTTATAAGAACTTGTCTTGTAGAAGTCATTCGATTCATGGAACTGGATAGAAGCAGATTTTTATTTGTGTTTTTGTTTGATTTCTTTTTTTGTTTTTTTTTTTTTTTCTTTAGGGGGAGAGATAGAATCTAGGTTTGTTAGGGTTTGTTTTGGTTTGATTCGCTTTGATTTTAGTTCTAGTTTTTGTGTGTTTACAAGCGACACAGTTTCCCTCAAAGCCCAATCCTCGTAGCCATAATAACGAACGTGACGGATTAATTAAAACCAAGGGAAGCAACTAGTTATTTCACGTTGGTTGTTCAGGGCACGTAATTATAATATTCTCTTTGCCACAGTCAGTGGGGTTAGCACAAGCAGCTGTAACAGAGTTTGCCAGCTAATTTCACCATTGTGTTATTGGATTGCGAAAATGTCTGTGTCCAAGATATGAAGAACATTCACCTTCTATTGGGGTCACAAGGTACATATAGAGGTCTTCATGTTGTTGACACGTCATGTCTGTTCTGAGAGATGTACGAGTTTGCGTGGGGTTAGAGGTTTTATAACTATTTCAACATCTCGCGTATTAAAATATTTTCGATACCGCAACGGGTCAATTTAATATTAGAGCCTATGTCCAAGATTAAAAAGAAATTTCAATTTCGCAACGAGTTATTCTAATTTTTTGTTTGTTTGAATTTTTCGTTTGATTTTATTTTACTCACATCCACAAGTAAGGAGGTGGTCTTGAGGTTTTTGCGAGTTTTTGATTTTTATGATTTTCCCCGGACTGCCCTGTAAACAGCCAAGGGTTCTTTAACGTGCACATAACTGTTGTGATCTGCACACATGACCTCCCTTTTAATCGTCCGTATTCGATGGGGCGAGATGTCGATCCACCTACATGGACTAGGAGGAGGGGTGGGGGATTGTTCAACCGTTGGGACTTAACCCCACAACCTTTTGATTGGGAGGCCGACACCTTCCATCTTGACCACCGAGTCCCCCATACTACCAATAACTGATTCACTCAAATCAATACTGAGCTTTTGCTGTCAACACGTATGATTTTGAATTCAAATTTGCAAAGTTTCCCTTTTGATGTTTCTTTAATTAAGTCTTTAGCGCTTCAACTTTGGTCAATTATTTCTACATCTTTATGTCCAAGTAGGAACACATACGACCACGTCCTTAAATTACATAAATGTAAACATGGCTCAGAAAGATGAACAACATTAAGTGTGCAACAGTGACTTGTACGAAGGAATAACTTTGGACTGACGAGGGTGTTTACTTGCACAGTACATAGTATATATATGTATAGGAAAGTGCGTGAGACTTTGCCTGAGACAAGACTGCCATGGACTGTTCCATCATACTATGGGAGACTCCGGTAATCCAGAAGCAAGATGTCGGCCTCTCGACTAAAAAGGTTGTGGGTTCAAGCCCCATAAAGTCTACAAATAATCAGAACACATAGGACATGGCCTACTGGGGTGGGTGGATAAATGGTGCACGGACGTGAGCATAGTCTAAAAACACTAGAGACATTATCTTATTTACATGAAATGTTCGTTGATTAAACTAGAATGAAAATTTAAAAAATGTTCCGCCATTTGACTCAACCCTGTGGAAAATTAAAAACTAGAAAGTGACAAGTTTGAATTTGGTCAGTAATTTTGTTCAATCGACTGAATGCTAACATCAGAGAGTAGACCAGTAACATTAGTTATTCACACACAACCTTGCGTTATGATCCTGTACTGACCACTGGGTTCTTTTCTGGTTCAACTGCTGGTCAAACCAATCCACACACACACACACACACATACACACACACACACACTTTTCCCTCTGAGTGAACTCCACAACCTTGGTGTGCACATCCAAACAGTGAAGTGATTTCCCGCACGAATGTAATCCACGTTCTCAAAGCAGAACGAAATCCTTGAGAATTCTTCCACACATTGTTATTGCTTTAAGTGCATTTTAAGATTGATCTAAGGCCTAAAAATACACGTATTACATTAATTACAATACTACCATGCTTTCCAACATTAACTGCAGAAACTATAATACGCTTGGCGTGAATTTGACGTGTTTCGTCACAACCTTGTAAGCTAGCCTTTACATCTTTTAGGTTTTTGCTAGAATTCCAAAAGGTAGGCTATATTATGTTTGATCAGGATCATTCATTGTCTCTTTCTGTCTGTCTGTCTGTCTGCCTCTGTCTCTGATTTCGTTGCTATAGCTTACGATGATGATGATAAAACAACAAAGTGACGATGGCTGGGGAGGAGTGGATTCTAGGAAGAAGAGGAGGTGGTGGCGGGATAAGATAGTCATAATGATCAGGTTGACGATGGTGATGATAATGAGGATGATGATGATGATGATTGTAATGATAATAACAACAAAACGATAATGAATGGAGAAGAGGAGGAGGAGACAGAGGAAGACAAATAAGACAAGGCTAAGAGTCACAACGATGACGATAACAATGGAGGATGATGATAACCATGATGGTAATGAGGAGGAGGAGGAGGATGTAGAATCAGACGAAAACTACGAGGCGAGAGTCATGATGATGTTGATGATGATAACGATGTCGATGATGATGATCATGATGACGATGACATGACAACCGTGACAAAGCGCATCTGCTCACTTTAGGATTGGGGTGTGCAGGGTCCGGGGCTGCAGTCGTCCTTGAACTTGCCGTGTCGAACACCGAAAGAGTAGGCTGGGTTTTTTTGGTGGCCGCTCCTCGGGTCGTGAATTTTATCCCCGTCAGGCTGGGCAGTCCGTAAGATGGACCAGGGAAGAGTACATGGCTGCGATGGGCGCCCGGGGTTTGGTGTATTCGTAAACCATGTTGCCGCACTGCTTAGCTCAGTGGGGTGAAAAAACTGGGAAGTTCAAAGTAATCCTCGCAGGTCTGTGGAGTATAACAATCACACCTGAGTTATAACGAACAAACGCCCTGAAGGTAAGCTCCCTTTAGTGTGGAGCCTGGAAACAAAAAGCGTATTGGGGTCAAAGTTTGGGTTTACATGACATTGGTAAGCAATGAGAATAAGGACATACAATCATATTTTGAAGCCTCTTAGGAAAAAAAACAAGACAACAATACAATGGAATAGAAAGAAAAAAAATATATAGACGTCAATAAAATCAAACCCATAACATCAGCGTAGGCACTTATCGCATGGCCATGAAAACAAAGAGTGCCATACGAGCCAAGGTAACAACTCTTTTTAACACACACAAAAAACTCTGAAAAAGAAATACCGCATTTTACTACTTGGAAAGGTAGTGAAACATTCCCATGAAAATAAATTCCTGCGTCAACGGCGTAAGAAAAAACCTGTTGCATCCATAGGGGAGTGAAAGCACTTCTCACTCCACTAAGCAGCTACAACTGCGATGTTAAGCCTGCAACAGTTGGCGTCCTGTCTTAGAGGCGATAGTCTATCACGCATACACTTCCGCTCTATGGACCTTAGAGCCTTTATACGTATAATCCATGAAATGATCCAAACTTATTCGGGCGTAAATAATATTAGTTGACATAATATTATATTTACGTTAGCTTCAACCGTGATTTTGATAATAAAGTTCAGTTGTTGTTATTGTTGTTGTTGTCGTTGATGATGACGTAGACTTACTCACTTACTGGAATCTGTATGCTTCCCTTTGCCTACGCTGTCATCACTTCTATTTTCTATATATATATATGGAAAAACTCAGAATGGTTACCAGAAGGTTCTTTATCATACTTGTATTTATAATTTATAACCTTGATGTTCCCTTCATCTTCAGACCAACATCAGTTTCTTCAAAATATACGTTAAGAAATATAGTTTTTAACTAACCTGACGATGTTTTCCTGAAATTATATCATAATATTCATCAAGATTCCAGCGAAAGCCACACTTAAAGATTCAGTCTTGTTCTTTGTTTGTGTTTTTCTCTTGGTTACCTTCGTTAGATTTCGACATGTTGGATAATTGCATTGGGGAGGAATCAGTTCCGAATTCCAGATATATTTGAAAGACCCAATTTGCTCTTCATTATAATGATAATCACCTTAACATGATATCAACATGGCCATCTTAATTCTTCAAAGACAGATGCTAACCTTTATTTCTAAATTTGTTGTTATGATTTCGATTTTTGTTCCATCGAATTGGTAATTCAATATTAATCAGTCTCTCTATTTAAAATACATTTTTACTCTCATTTTACAGACATGTGATTATATCTTGTTGACATGTTTTAATGAACGTTACATTTCTACTGTCTACCTTTCTGGTGGAGTCACCTTAATTAATGGGGTCTAGATTTTATTCCTTTCTATACTTGTGAAGCAAATAAATGAGGGGGTGAGATGCAAAAACCACTATGCCCAAAAAAGATAACTAGAGAAAATCAAGTTTATCTTCCCTTAGTTCTAACTAAAGCCACGATCACTTTGATGTTTGGATTTGGAGCCAAATTATAAATGGATATAGTGAGTTTTGAACAAAACTGATTTCATCATCAGAAGACTCTTCACTCAAAGTCCGAGATGGTGAAAAAACTCACGTTATTATGTAAAAATGGCGCATAGCGGGTTTGCACCTCACACCCTCAAATAGGAAATATATAAACTGCTTGTTTACATCACTATAATATATGAATGTTCTAGTCATTAGTTGAAGGCAATACAGTGTGGTGGTTTAGCAACCATCTGCCAAACAATCCTAAGTCTGACACTGACAGTGTAAAAAATTAAAAGGTCAAGTTGGGCGGAGTAATGCGTGAACAATACTTGAAGCATTCACGTTCTTTTCATAGATGGGATTTTAAGAAGTCTAATAGATCTAGAACTAGATCTAGATTTCTAGTCTTTATTTCAGCTTTGTAAACATCTGCCATTAAGAATCATCCAATATATTTTTTTCGATAGATTAAATTGGTTGATATGAGCTACAACGTTCGTAATAATGTGTAAATATATCCATTCTAAGTGTAGATAATAATATGTAATTTTGAATATATGATGCATAAATACGATACTACATTCTAGATTCAGATAGCTAGATTAGAAATCTAGATCTATATCTTAATCTTGATCTAGATATAGAATAGCTCTAATGCTTTAATTATCCATGGGTGTTAATAAGTTACTTAGAAGTTTAAATTCAGATCACTAGGAACAATTATAACCTGCTTGTGGTGAGATCTAAATCTAGAATCTTGATAACTAGGTTCTAGATCTAATGTTGTCAGATTTCACTAACACTAATATTATAATTATACCGCCAAGTCACAGCTTCGTTGGGCCTAGGCCTAATCAATTTAGAATCTAGATTCTACCTTATATTTTAGATCTCACCAATGATGAAAGAAGCCTAATATTTTTTGTAATCATATCCATCTTGAATTATTCTTTCGTTTTAAAATGAAAAGTATAAAAAGAAGAAAAAAAGATAACTATATCTTGTAACGATTATATTACAATAAGAATTATTTGATTCAAACCAACCTTTCCTGGGAGGAAAACACGTCCGCCTGTTGT
>JAXRKP010001497.1:27500-40000 GCA_037039925.1 Doris montereyensis | reverse complement strand
GCAAATGAGGCGAAACATTTGAAAGAGAAAGATTGGTGACTCATTTTTATCAGATACAAAAAAATATATCATTATATTGTTTCTTTTGTGACAGATCTTATTATCAGAGGCACATCAACAGACTATACAATAATGAGGGAAAGAAGAAAAAAAACATGATATCTACAAGCATGTCAGAAATATTGGTAGCTATTGAACAAATAATTGGAACTTGGCTAGAAAGCTTAAAATTTAGTAAATAAAAATAACCAAAAATACATTGTTGGTTTTACATTTAGTTTTTAGTCAGCTAACAAAGAATATAATTACTGGGTGCTAAAATATCATATCAGAACCAGTACTAAATATTTGAAAAGTAGAAAGATCTTTATAGATATATGCGTAGTTGCTTTTATACAATAATTCTTTTGCAATGAGAAATAAGAGACGGAATGACTCAGATTCAACCGTACACTGAGGTATCACATTCAAGATCTGAAATGGCATTTTCCTCAAGGTGTAATATTTATTTATCTCTTTATTTTTCTGTAAATATTATATATATCACAGTCGATTAGATTTCAATACTGGTACGATAGATGATTGAGTTGCTTATACTATAAATAAACTCAACATAGAAATAGAGAAGATTCCACACTATTGAGGAATTCTCAAATCAAAAGGTGCTGTCTTCTGGTCAATGTTTGTTTCAGTGTAAAACAAGCAAAAGAACAAGCACAGAGATATACTTTTAATTGTTCTTACAAATATTATACGATGACGTAACAAAATAAAGAAAAAAAGAAATTGTAAATGACTTGATATCACACTTGACATGAATCTCAATGAAAAAGAAACAATAATACTCACTTCAACTAATGCTGATAGACAAATGCAGCAAACAGGTATGCAATATTTAATGTTAACATTAATTACTAGGCCTTAGAATTTTATGGAGACCATGACAGGCAGAAAAATTTCAAATAAATGAATAAGGAAACAAATTTAATTAAAAATTCTCTTTTGGTGCATGTAAGTTACTAGTTGTCCACTCATCGCAGTGTATTAGGTGAACAGAAAGTCAATACTGATTCGCTTTAAACCATCAAATACTGTTTATTAATAAAATGTAACAAAAAGATATGGGTGCAAACCGTGTATGGCATTCACATTGACTGCCAAAAGCAAACATTGGAATGACATCAAGATGAAGCAGAAGCAAGGTAATATTGCTTCGTTTTAAAAACATGTAGAACAGTTCACAATACTCTTGTAATCAACAGAATTTCCACATGTAATGTTTGCTTTCACAAAAAGAAAATATTTTACATCTCCAAGAACTTTTATAACATAAATGGCTTCGTTAGTTGATGGACTTCAAAATGTGATACAGCATGAGCTACCTTTCTCTTTCGAAAGAAAAAGCGGTCTTGACATCACACTAAGAGATCCATTTTTGATACGTCCTCAAAAATTCTTTTCATAACCGTGCACATACAATTGGAGATTTCAAGATTGTATTTTCAGTTATCTGAGCACAGATTACATACTAATATCACAAAAGTTCTCATGTATACGTATATTTTCAATGTTATGTTTTACCCTGACGGTCTCTGTCTTCTTTTTCTATCTTTCTCATGTCCTATATAACAATAACAAATGAGAAAACTGTGGCTTTTGATGTAATACTAATAGTTACAGCTATGTCCCATATAATTATATACGTTTGATGTATACAATCAAATACAAGTCTAAGCAGGAAAACTCAAACATCTCTCAGTATCACAATAGTTTCTGTTGTATGAGAAAATATCATGCTAGAAATGCATTGTACAGAGGTGACATTTAACGCTTTTAAAGAAGGGTGCGCATGATCATACATTTGGAAGTCAATGAAAAGTTGTGCAGTGTATTGCCAATACAAAAGAACAAAGAAAATAAATGAAAATCATTTGCGTAAGTGACAGCAGAAAATAGGTATACATTTATGATGCGTAGTATGGATCTATGATAGAAATCTCTTCGACATTGCGGACAGATAGATTCCTTACAACACAGATAAGAAACAAGGAAAAAAACATGCAAAAAGGATATGGATTTAAATCCCTTGATAAAACATTAGTCAACCACCATTTTATGTTAGTTACAATTCTGTACCCTGATTGCTCAAACTTGCTGGGTTTTTGTTTTTTAATATCTTTCTTTTTCTATATGTCTTTGTAAATTAATAGCTTTTATTTTCTAAAAGAGGAAAAAGCTTTGTAGACAATAAATATCTAAGAGTATAAACATTTTATACATTATCTATTTAGGACTTCATTTACAGTGCTTAGTATATGACAGAACTTTACAAAATATTTGCAAACAGTTATGTAGACTGAGATAAGGCTCTTAGCAAACATTAGCATCTTTCATTCTTCTTCAGACAAAAACAAAAGCAATAAATTTTCAAAATTATTGATTGTTTCGATACATTGTATCTTAAAACTATACTACTCCTGTACCACCAGAATTGTCATCAACCGAATAAACAAAAGGATTTTCTTTTTCAATGTCGTTATCATTTGTATTATTTTACATTAATCTTTCTTTATTTCCTTTTTTTTGTGGCTTTTCTATTATTTTTGTGTGTTTGTTTGTTTAAGTGTTTGTTTGTTTGGGTTCTTTTCTTTTCTTTTTCCCCAATGAAAGCGTAAGATTTAAATTTTACACTACTTTCTATGAACTGCAAAATTTGCTTATATGTTATTTTGTTATCAAAATAAAAACCATTTTCTCAAGACATGAATTAACATTGGAATATTGTAATGAAGGCATAGGGTTGTTTTTCAGTCATCCGCAACAACAATCATCGGTGCAGTGTACTGAGAATGGCGAATGCCCGAGAAGGAGAAGCAAGGAGCCTTTTTCTTGTTCTTATCAGCCTGTAAGGAAAGGTATGAAAGTGATTGATCATATGAATCGCCCAATTCAATAAAGGTTAGATTGATCATATGAATTGCCCAATTCAAAAAGGTTACATTGATCATATGAATCGCCCAATTTAAAAAAAAGTTACAATGATCATTTGAATTGTCCAATTCAAAAATTTTACATTTAACGCATGAATTGCCCAATTTAAAAGAGTTACATTGATTATATGAACTGCCTAATTCAATAAAAGTTACATTGATCATATGAATTGCCCAATTTTAAAAAAGTTACATTGAACATTCAAATTGTCCAATTAAAAAACAGTTACATTTATTAATTTAACATATGAATTGCCCAATTTAAAAACAGTTACATTGATCATATGAATTGTCAAATTTAAAAAAAGTTACATTGATCAAAAAGTTCATAAAAGGATGAGTTATACTTTGAAAATTTTACCGAGCACAAACTTTTAAAAATAAAATTTTATGTTATTGATGTCTTTTGTACAGATTGATCATTCCGCATATGTTATTGGAACTTATCAGACAAGGAATAATTACAATTACATTTAATTTCAAGTCATAATCAATATGGAAAAGCAGAAACAAAGATATTTCACATATGAAAACACACTGAACACAAACATACACATACAAAAATACACAAACATATGACAGGAATAACGACACTTACGGGCTCTGGGCTGTGAGCTCCTGGGCCAGGTTTACAGGTATTGTCTCCAGGTAGAGTATTGCAAGCTGTCATGCTGTAGGCAGGGGAGCGTTTTTGTACAAGTCTGCAGTCGGTACATTGTAAGCTCCTGGGCGAGGGGACTGAAAATTATATTTTAAAGAAGATAAGAATGATTAAAACCAACAACAAGGAGAAGGAGAGATCATCATTTATTTGGTTTAATAATAATAATAACAACGATGAGAGGTAAAGAAGAAAAAAGTAAATAAAAAGGAGGAGGATGAGGAAGAAAAGGGAGCATAAGAATAAGAAGAAGGATTGATTTCGCCCACTTATAGGATCACGGGAGCTTTTTTAACTAATTTGAGAAAGAAAGAAGTATAAAAATAAACACATGCGAATGATAAAAACAAGAAAAAAGGAAAGAATTTTCATACTTTTGACAAATCTTCATGGAATCCTCCAATTTTCCTGCGACCAACAAGACTGTAGTTTGGAGCTTGTTTTTATTTGAATCAACTGTCTTGCCAAGTACACTGGGCAGAGAATAATTATTTGGACCTGAGGAGTAGACACATTTTTTATAGTAACACAGTTGCTGTTGAATGATGTGTCATAAGTACAATATTGTATATACACAAATATATTCCGTTCCTTCATAGCATCATGTTACGACTGTTGTCAAATGATTTAACTGTCTCTTTGCCCGTGGAAACATTTTTAACTGACGATAATGATCATAATGCTGACGTTTTTATCTAATGTTATCGACATAACTTTTATTTGAAGAATCTGCAGACCCATTTCATTATGTATGGAATTTTGGTAAAATGTATCTAATTATGGACACACACAAAAAAATCACCCCAAAAAAACATCCTTATAATATATGCTTTCTTCCTGTCGTTGTTTCTCTAACCATTTCAAACATTTTCTGTCATGTTCTTATTGGTGTTTTTAGAATTACCCTGAGAGACAATTAATACTGTCTTCTTACTCCATGAGTCAACCGCTACCAACTATAGTTGGAAAAATTGCCTGAAAAATATTATCATAAAGTCAAGGAAATCTTTCACCTGTTCCGCTTAATGTTATCTAAAAACAGGATAAATGTTCTAGCTCTGTGAGGCCAAAGGCCAAAAACAAATTCACTTTTTATTCAAATTTTACCTGGAGTATTATCGGTTCTTCGACTTCTGTGCCTGGTGCCAAAGCTGTACTTGGGAGCAGTGGGTGCAGTGTGGGTCCATTAACCTCCAGTGTAGGCTCCAGGACCAGGGGTTCTAAAAGACGTAAGATCTGCGTTTCTTGAATAGAGAGTAATGAGGTGTTCCGTCTGGGCCATCACGGTACAGTTTAGCTTAGGGCAAATAGCATGGCCCAGGGCTGCAGTCATCCTAGAAAGGCAATAAAAATAAAGATGAGCCGATTGAGAAAAAAGGAACAAGTCAAATGTGTTGAAGGGTCTATTGCCCTTTTTACCCAATGTAATAAATGAGACTCTCCCAATGCCGAAGAATTAAGCTGCAGGAACCACAACTGACCTTGAAGCCAGCTGAGGCCATAAGCACCTGTGTTGCCGTTCCAAGGGCTTTCTCGGATTATAAAGAAGAAGAAGCTTTAATGCCAGAACAAATAGACAATACAGTCCAGGAGACAAATTTAGCATTGCATTGCTCAATTAGGGACCATGTGGATACCAAATAAGCTGGGTTAACATTGTTTTTGGTTTTTGTTGTTGTTGTTTGTTGGGTTTTATTTGAGGGCAAGGTGGGTGGGGGGTGGGTATTCATCCATTTCTGTTGTGTGCATGTGTGTGTACCTTGGAGGGATTGTTTGATTTTCTGGTCTTTATTCCGCTCTCATTCACAAAAACAAAATAGACTGGAAGACAAACAGTAACATAAAGTTAATAGTGAGAGAAAGACACAGAGAGACAGACAGACAGACAGGGACAGACAGATAGATAGAGAATAAAAACTTTTCATTGATATTAATCTTCTTGAATTTGTCACTTATGTTTAAAATGAGGCTTTTAATATTTATCTTTGGTCCATCAAGACCTAAAGCTTTCTTAATTCAAATACCCTCACCCTGTCATTTCAACAAATATGATCTTATCCCCCCCCCCTCCCTCCCTTCAGATATCTTACCAGTTTTGAAAACCATAAGATAATAAGTCTCTATATTATGATACTTTCCCTGTGCCTGAAAAATCTCTCCTCAGCTTTGACAGTCATCAGATAATAAGTCTAAGAAAAAAACTTATTTCCAAATCACTGAAGGACATTTTCTGTTTTAAAAGCTATCAGACTAGGTTTTTAGAAGCTTAAATGCACAATCCACGCAAAATAACATATTAACTAAAATCAAGAAAAATTCAGATAAGACTCAAATGAAGCATTACACAACAAAAGATAAAGCAAAAAACTTCTGCCCCATATATATAATGCATAAATCGAAAAATGCGGAATGCCCCCATGACAATTGGAAAATGAGATCGTCTTTATTTCATAGTTTTCCTGTCAAGGAAATACAACCATGGAAAATGAGATCGTATTTATTTCATAGTTTTCCTCTCAAAGAAATACAACTATGGAAAATGAGATCATCTTTATTTCATAGTTTTCCTTTCAAGGAAATACAACCAAAGTTTCTAAACTTTCATAATCTCTAATAAGCTCTTTTGTAGTAAACACTTTTCTACAAATTAAATGTTAATGCTGATATTTACAAGAACTGGAGATTCATGACACATTACCTGAAACTTTCCATGTTTCACTCCAAACATGTAAGCAGGGCCTTTTCTATGAACACTGCGGCCATCATGGTTGACCTGACCAGTCAAACCTGGCAAGCCGTAACAGGGACCAGGACTGCCGTACATGGCGGCAATAGGACCCCTGGGTGTCGTGGTGGGGAACCCAGCATGATCGTAGGAAGTTGGCATTTCGATGTTGGTTTTATTTCAACCTGAATCAGTTACAAAGAGGAATAGAAAGATATTGAGCAAGATAAACTTTTTTGATATAAGGTTTGCTTTTGAACGAATAATTAAAAAAATGTGTTATTTTTTAGCTTTTAAACTCCATTTCTTCTTCTTTTTTAAACAGAGATGAAGCTTTATGAAGTACAGCAAAACAGAAAAAAATGAGACAAGGGAAAGATAGTGAGTGAGAGAAAGGCAGACAGACAGTAAGACAGAGAGTTAAAATCTGAGAGAGAAGAGAGATGGAGAAAGAGACAAACATACAGAGAAAAAGGTGGATGGACAGAGAGAGAGAGAGAGAGAAACAGAGAGAGAAGAGAGAGAGAGAGAGAGAGAGAGAGAGAGACAGAGAGAGAGAGAGAGAGAGAGAGAGAGAGAGAGAGAGAGAGAGAGAGAACAGACACAGAGACAGAGAGAGAGAGAGAGAGAGAGAGAGAGAGAGAGAGAGAGACAGAGAGAGAGAGAGACAGAGAGAGAGAGAGAGAGAGAGAGAGAGAGAGAGAGAGAGAGAGAGAGAGAGAGAAGAGAGAGAACAGACAGATAGACACAGAGAGAACAGACAGATAAACAAGAGAAAAAAGTAAAGAAAATTAATATAGAGACAGAGGGAGCGAGAGTGGAAAAAACAGACAAAGACAGAAAGGTGGGAACAGGGGTTGGGGGTTCTGGTAAGCCTTTTTTTATATTATGCACCAGAAACAATGTTGCCTCACTTTTTTCTTTTTATTTCTTCTGTGCAATACATGTCGCATCTCCAAATCAATATCATACTCTTTTTTCGTAACGTGCCAGTCGGTTAAATTACACACCCAGTAGCCTAACGTTAAATAAACAAGGACATGAAAGAAAAAAAACCGAATAATACACACGGCTGTTAGATCTAGAAAGATTTATGTAAACTTTGCCAATCATCCTCTCTTCTTCCAATTCAACCCTCCCCTTCACATTTCAAAGACCAAGGTACTGCATTGCAGAAGGTCCCAGAAAAACCAGTTGCGAAGCTTTGAAGGCATATAATATCGACCCGATTAGGCCCACTGATCTCACCGAGTCAGACAGCCTAAAGGAACGATAGGTGTGCCAATACGAGGAAACGTGATCGGTTCCCCGTGAATGGTCCTTAGAAACAGTTGTTTACTCTGCCATTATGGGCCTTGGCAACGCGGCGATCGGATCGGGTAGGGAATCAAATTGCGATTTAACTCGCTGTAAAAAATAAATTCCGTAGCGCAGAAGTTTTACTGCCACGTAAGGTGATATTAAACACACTTTAACGGTTCTGATTGAGATCGAGGCCGTGTGCGGGTTAGGTGGCACAGGTGTATTTTTCTTTCTTTTTTTCCTTCTTATTTTGTTTTGTTTGTTGTCTTTTTCAGATCTAGCGTGCAAAGTCATAAACTACAAACTACAAACTCTCTCTCTCTCTCTCTCTCTCTCTCTGGCTGACGTTTGCCACTGTGTATTGACATAGGTGAAAGCGGTTAAGGATTATGACGACAGAGACGACTGGACCCGTTGAAGATTGCCTGGACTACAAGACCATGCTGGGAGAAATAACATTGCTGAATTCTTCTAGAAATCTAAACAGCAGCTTCGACTTGCTACACTTGAATCTTTGAGCACAAAGTCCTAAAATAAATGTGTTTGTTTCAGCTTAGCATTGTTTAGCTAGATTATATATTCTCTAGGTAGGCTAAGAGAAAGCACCCCCCCCCACACACACACAACTTACTTAAATTAGAAAGAGTATAATATTATGGCTATCAGTAAGAAATGCCATTGTTGTTTTTTTTATAGCAGACATCCACCATGGTGTATGGAGCCTAATCTTTACTTCTTGGGTAATAACGGATAGTTTAGATTGTTAAATTATCCCACTGTTGGGGGATATCATGACAGATAGGAGCCTGTCTTCATACACAGATGGTGTACAATGTACGACCAACAAAATAGTATTCACTTCTTGAGAAGGAGGAGGAGAAAGAGGATGAGGACCAAACAGAAAAGAAAAAGAACAACAACATGAAACAAGTGAGTAAAGAAACACACATACACCATTACTAAGGAGAGACAATGCAAAGAAATTTTTAGAAATAAAAGCAGAACAAGGTGAGTATTGAACATTGAGTAACTCTCTCCCTTAGACTAAGAGTATCCTTATCTAGCCTGAAGCACTTCAACCTGTCACTACAACAGTATCTAAAACCATTGTGCATTAAGAGGAATGTTCCTCAGCAGCAGGTATTGGTAGATCTACTTCCTTTGTTTGTGAAGAGAGTTATCCAACAGTTATTGATCAAGCTACAGATAAGCTATAGCCTAATAAGTCTTTAAGGAAGTTATAGAAAAATATGAGAATTAATAATCACAGTTTACATACTGTTGCAGGATAAACAGGGCTTCCTTTTTTTCTGGAGAATGTATGTATGTATGTATTGTATGGTATGTATGCATGAATGTACATATACAAGTATGTATGTATCATGGCCTATATACATATCTTTCTCCTACCTATCTATCTATTTTTCCATCTATCTATCTATCTCTCTATCTATTTATCTACCATTCTATCTATATCTATCCTTATTGCAAATGTACAGCATTTTGCGCTTTTTTTCGTCTGTCTGGCACAGATCTGTTTCTATGAATCTATCTACGGTATCTATTTTTCTATCTCAGTGCCTCTCTCATAGAATCTCTGAAAATCTTATCTATAAATCATATTTTCATTGTAATTCATGTCCTAAGTGGTCATTTTAGAAAAGTAACTTCCTTAACCAACCTTTCATCAGACATTTTAAAACTAAAGCAACCAAGAACTGATAGAATGATGTTCTTTTAACCAGATACATATGCACACCTGAGTACAATGTGGACATTGTAGCATCAGAAGCTTACACATGAAATATGCATGATAGGAAAACAGACTGAGACAGCTCTCAAACACACTATAAACTTGTATTTGAAAGATCTTAATCTTAGCCACTGAGTTACAAAATCACATGAATAATAATAATATGCAGAAGAGCATGCTCTATTCAAACCATGCCTTTTCAAGGCTTGCAAGATGACAGAAAAAGATGAATATCAAATTGATTTACTTTCATTCCATGAAAAATCAATGATGTTCTCCTGCAACTGCTTTCAACAAAATCAATAGAAAACAATGGCAAACAAGATTGATTGTTCTACCGAGTAAAAGAAAGGAAGCAATAAAAGACACAGGAGCATATTTAATACTTTCTGCTTCAAGAATCTTGTAATGTTATAAGAGCTATGATGATAGATTAAAAATCAGTTGTCCTAATTGTAATCATAACTAATCTTAACTGATAAGTAAAACACTGTGTGAACAGTAGCTATTTATACTTCACATCAAAATACAATGCACAAAAAAAAAAAAAATGACACACAAAGTAAGGGAGTAAAGTTCCTTCAAGGCCTTTATGCCTACATAGAGCCAGAGCGTAGCCTGGTTTTCATAGCGTAAAGTAGAACAGATGATAACAATCCTATCCAAACAGGATGCTAGTCACAGGTTTTTTATTCCCAAGCTAGCGCTTGTCCACATTTGCACTTGGGCCAAATTGGGAAAATGCATGTTCAACGTCTTTCCCAAAGAATAGCGGTTACAGGATTCAAACCAAGGACCACATGATCTAAAGTCTGCCAGCCTAACAACTCGGCCACTGGCACCCCTTTATGACACACAAAAGTGAAAGATAATTCTAACTATCAGCCATGTTGAGGTTACAATGATGTGGGCTTTCATTCATTATGCATCTACAAATGGATGGACGTATGTAAGGCATGAAGAAGAGATATTGAATATATATACAATGGGTACATGCATAAAAATGCATAGACATTAATATATATGTACATACATACAGAAGTATAACTAGTGTAAGCCTACATTCATACTTAGGTGCATATTCTATGTATGTGCACACATACATATTTCTATACAGACATAGAGCAAGGAAAACAGAGATGATTAGGATGATAGTCATATCCATAGACAGACAGTGACAGATAAAATAGTTATACCCAACTAGATCAATATGAATGCATGGATAAAAATGAGTTGGTGAGAGGGTAAGTTTATCATTATAGGCCATAAAAAAATATATAGCTGGACAGACTGGTATATTAATGATGATCTGACAAAAATATCAATAATGAATACATGGTTAATAGAGATTAAATAAGTGGTTGATAACTAATACAGTTGACAAGATAGATAGATAGATGGAAATGAATTTGCAAATGAGGAAATTAGCAAACAAATGGAAAGGTAGATAGATAGACATGATGATTGTTAGATAAATAGCAACCTAGACAAATGGATAGACAAACAGATAGATAGATTAATAGGTCGATAAACAGATAGGATAAAATATTTAGAAAAAAGAGAGACAGATTTGTAGATAGAAGGGAGATATGTAGATAGATGGATGAATAGATAGATATGCAGACAGATCAGTGAATAGATATATGGATAGATAGAAAATGTATATATATATAAAAGTAGATTAAATAATAGATAAATGGATATATGCATGAAGAAGAAGAAGAAGAAGAAGAAGAAGAAGAAGGAGAGAGAGAGAGAGAGAGAGAGAGAGAGAGAGAGAGAGAGAGAGAGAGAGAGAGAGAGAGAGAGAGAGAATGGAATCATCCAAGGTGCCTTGCGGATCCAAGGTACAAGCGTTATCCGCAAGGATCCGCAAGGTGTATTTTTGTTTAAAAGGTTGTAAATTGTTTTTAAACTATCCTCTCAGATTTACATTTCAAATAAATTTCGACAAATGAGAATTTTCTTTGACTTCTCATTTCATTATACGTCGCAGAAAGGGATAAAAAGATTAGGTTGCTGAACAGGCACAATCATACACACAAGGATGGGAGTGGTACTGAATTGAACAGAACACTTAACACACTTTTCAAGACATGCTTATCTGTGAACTTGACCAAAATTCCGGTCCTTGCTGATAATGCCGCCACAGAAGCAGGACTATCGGCAAGGTGCCTTGCAGACCAATGTTCAAGCGTTATTCGCAAAGGTACCTTGCGGATAACGGTGGCCGAGAGAGAAAGAGAGATAGGGACATGGAGAGAGCGAAAGGGACAAAAGACAGAGATAGAGCAAAAGGAGACACAGACAAGAGAGAGACAGAGATAGAGAGAAAAAGGGAGACAGAGAGAGAGAGAGAGAGAGAGAGAGAGAGAGAGAGAGAGAGAGAGAGAGAGAGCCGTGCCATAAAAAAAGCTGTGTAAAGACCAATAGACTCAGATAATCAAAGAACTGTTAAAATACAAGTGACGTGAATTGTAACCAGGACAAGGTGAAGTGAGGGGATGTTTCCTCCTCGTAACTTCGCATCAAAGTTATGGCCAGGGGTGAACTTCGCTTTAAATTAATTTTTCAAAAGGATAATGAAGGGGAAGTAAGAATTGATAGTCCGTGTTCTTTATTTCTTTTGATATAATCATTATTTAGATGAGTATTTCAAGTACATGAATGTATTGAAGTCTACGAATTGAGCTACAGTGCGCACCTAGCGACGACACAGTGTTAGTTGATGTAACAAACAAATCTCAAATCTTGGGTTGAAGTGCAAGCGCTGTCACAGGATTAGTACACGACACACATTGACAAAAGTAGCAACACATATTAGAACAATGAATTGATTTTTTTATACAGATTTCTTAAATCTTTTAAGAAGATTACTTACCTAGCTATATGAAGCGAATTATCGCTCTCGATTAGGTTAAATCCCTCGGTCTGCTGTCGAGTTTCTCCAGTGGTGACGGCAGAGCCTTAGCATAGAAACCTTAATCTTGTCACGTGTCGCATTACCTGGTTATCAATTGGCTACCGTCCCTGACAATAGCGTCCTGGCAACAAGAACTGCTACTCTTG
>JAXRKP010001497.1:7500-22500 GCA_037039925.1 Doris montereyensis | reverse complement strand
ACCAAGGCCCGCCTGCATAGCAGCAGTTCTATGTTAACTCTCTTAGCGTTTGGTCAACCAAGGCCCGCCTACGTAGCAGCAGTTCTGTGTTAAATCTCTTAGCCTTTGGTCAACCAAGTCCCGCCTGCATAGCAGCAGCTCTGTATTAACTCTCTTTAGCCTTTAGTCAACCAAGGCCCGCTTGCATAGCAGCAGTTCTGTGTTAACTCTTAGTCTTAGCCTTTTGTAAACCATTATAAGCAAAGTAACAGTCGGTGCTGTTTTACAGTGGCTTAGCGTCACGATATACTGACTTGGGTTTTGCTTCACACATAAATAGATAGATCTAGATGTATTGTTTTCATTTCATTTTGATTTGATGTGACTTTACCCATATTAACAAATAAGGTGATCTCGGGGTTTTGGCACGATGTAAATTTCTAATTTTGCCCGAGCTGTCCTGTAAACAAACAAGGGATCTTTAATGTACACACAGTGTTGTGATCTGCACACGAGACCTCCATTTAATCGTCCGGCTCCGATAGGACTAGAGGTCGACCCACCTACCTGGACCGGGGAGGGAGTAGCTTTTTGCTATTTAAAAAAATTCGAGAAAATTTGTCAACCACCGTCGGGGGCTGAACCCACGATCTTTTGGTTGAAAAGCCGACATCTCACCACTGGGCCACCTATTGTTTTCATCTAGAGTACTGCTTAATCAAATTGCTTTACAGGGGTGCTAAAGTAATCTGTGGAAATAGATTGACGGAGAGTGTGAACATCAATACAGGTGTGAAACAGGGCTGCATTCTATCACCTTTTCTATTCTGCCTTGCTATCGATTGTATTATGAAGGAATTTTTTTGAAAATAAGAAAACAGGACTAAGGCGAACATTCACTGAAATATTAGAGGACCTTGATTTTGCTGATGATGTTGTACTCTCTGTCATAGAACATCACAGATATACAAACCAAATCACAGCGAGTTGATAACAATGCACAAAAACTGGGGCTAAACATATATATTGGAAAAACAAAAATGATAAAGATGAACAACAAATCGAAACAACCGGTAAAACTTGGAAACAATTTCATTGAGGATATACAAGCTTTCACATATCTCGGAAGTAAAATTACTCAAAATGGAAATTCTCAAATTTGAGATCAAAGAAAGATTAACAAAAGCAAGAAAAGTATTTGGATCACTGAATAATATTTGGAATTCAAGAAAAATCTCAATTAAAAGAAAACTCAGATTCTACAAATCTAATATTCTAGCTGTCCTATTTATTGTGCTGAATCTCAGAAAACAAGATATAACATCTGCAGAAAGCTGGACACCTTTCAAAACAAATGTCTCAGAAAGATCCTCAAAATATTTTGGCCAAACACGATATCAAACAACGACCTTCAAAGAAAGAACATCACTGGAGTCAATATCCCAGATTGTGAGGAAGAGAAGGTGGAAGTGGACTTGTCAGTGTCACATCCTTAGGATGAATGCTGATGCCACCCTAAAATAGCCCTCCGATGGACCCCTCAGGGAACAAGGAAGAGAGGTCGCCCGCTAGAAACCTGGAGGAGAAGCATCGAAAAAGAGATGAAGACCCAGGATGGACGTGGGGGAAGATGACAAAATTGGCATCTGATCGTGTTCAATGGCGATCCACTGTGTCGGCCTTATGTGCTGCCCAAGCACCACGAGGATAAGTAAGTAAAGTACTGCTAGCATAGATTGAAATGAAAACAACAGTCTGGCTATGATAAATCCTAACCGTCTGTAAAAAGATATACGGTAGTTTATATATAAAGAAACTAGTTGTTCCCTTGTGTAATAAGTTATGAGAAATGTAGATATCGAGGTGTCCCAACACTCTCTCCAAGCCCCTGTCATTTCACCTACATCTCTTATAATACGAAGGAGCCACAGTGGCGTGAAGTCAAAGGCGAAATATATGACAATAAGTGACAACTCCACTAATAAAGACAGAACAAACACGTGACGTTTCGGGTATAACCCTTCGTCAGACAACAAACGAGAAATATCTAGAATCTAGATCTAAGTAATACCTCCGGCATCACACAATGTGATGTCAGAAGAAAACATAAAGGAGAAAGAAAGAAAAAGAAAAAGACAGTGATGATAAGAAACGTGAAAAAGACAGTGAAAAATACACGTTTCTTATCATCACTGTCTTTTCTTTCTTTCTTTCTCCTTTATGTTTGTTTTCTGACATCACATTGTGTGATGCCGGAGGTATTACTTAGATCTAGATTCTAGATACTTCTCGTTTGTTGTCTGACGAAGGGTTATACCCGAAACGTCACGTGTTTGTTCTGTCTTTATTAGTGGAGTTGTCACTTATTGTCATATTTCGCCTACATCTCTTAGTAGGTTCAATAATCAGGTGGCATGACTTGGCACTGTCTTATATCCATTAGAAAGGTTAGCCCTACAATGTTTTTTTCTTCTTTTTGCAAAAGAGGAGAGAAATTTTCGATGTAAAAAAAAAGATGATTTATCATCTCAACTACTTTCTGAGCCGGATGTTTGAATTGGATTGCTGACAATATTTTGTTGAATGAGTAAGGCCCTCATTTCGCTAGTATTCTTCTTTCAACTCAAACCGCAATACAAGATCTTTGCACTTGGCTTCTTATCTCCACTAGTGAAGGTAATGACATACGATAATATGAAAGCCCCATAGGAACAAAACAAGGAATAGACTGAAAACTCCTGGCCACCATGGGGATCGAACCCGTTACCTGTGCGTCGGCACCCATCGCCTCGCCATGAAAAGAAAGCGTGCTACCAACCGAGCTAACTACGCTCCGAGCGTACCTTCACTTCCGCCATGCCCCTTGCCTCACTGTTCGTCTTCATCTACTTTATCTCCACTAGGTGCGGCTTTTCACAAGAAATGTTTCTCCATGATGTGGAAGTTTTAAATGTGACTCCAAGCTCTCTCGCGACTTTCCACAAACTAGTCTTGGATGCCGATTTATCCTTTTTTGTTACTCAGCTTGGTTTCTATGGGGGTCTTTTTTTCAAGGTCACAATTTTTCCACCTTGGAATATCTTGGCAACTGCACGTCTGATGACGTTGTTATCAAAACCACCCACCGTCTCTGCCTTGCATCCTGTCGCTCTCCAGTGATTACGGTTCTTTCCGCTAACCTCCTTTGAGAGACTTTAATTTTATTTTATTTTACCTACATCCATAACTAAGGTGATCTCGGGGGTTTTGGTAGGATTTTTAATTTTGCCCAGAGTGCCTGTATACAGCCAAGAGGCCTTTAACGCGCAGAGAGAGTTGTGATCTGCATACGGACCTCCTTTTTATCATCCGTCTCCGATGGGAATAGATGTCGACCCTGGACCTAGACGAGAAAGTTGTTCCGCCACCGTTGGGAATTGAACCCACAACCGTTTGATTGAGAGGCCTACGCCTTGCCTCTGGACTACTGAGTCCCCCATTTTGAGAGACTTACTGATTCATCCCTAGTTGTTCCTTTAAACAGATGGCCAATTTCTTGATAGTTTGCCTCTCGTTGCTTCTATGGAGGAGTAAGAGAACAAGCTCAATGCAATGCTCCGAATCGTGACGATTTTGATGTTAAAAACCACGATGAAAGGAATTTCTATGAACAAATCTGACAGCGCCTCTGATTTTTGAGTATCCAATGTTACAAATTATGAGAAATGGGGGAATCCTCTTTCGTGCTCCGTAGGTCTGCGAGTGAACAATCACGGGAGTTTGTTTTTCAACTCGCTCTAATCTCGTACAGTGTCACCTTTTGGGGGAACTCAAAAATTATAATGACGATGTGTTAGATTTTTACAGTTTGTTTGATTTGATTTACCCACATCCACAACTAAAGTGATCTCGTGTGTTTTGGTAGGATTTTTTGATTTTGCCCAGACTGCCCTGTAAACAGCAACAGGATTTTTAAGGTACATAGATTGTTGCTATCTGCACACGGGACCTCCTTTTTATCGTCCGTCTCCTATGGGAATAGGTGTCGATCCACCTACCTGGACCAAAGGGGATAGGTTTTGCTCGAAAACATCGAGAAAATGGTTCAACCGTTGTCGGGGTTCGAACCCACTGCCTTTTGTTTGAGAGACCGACACATTAACTCTGGACTACATATTCTAACAGTAAATCATCTATAAGTTTAATTTTAACCTGTAATATCATTTGTTTTTATCTTATGGCTCAAAGAAGCAAACTCTAAAACAACGGTACTCATTCTTGAGAAGAAACAAAATCGGCTTAAGGTCACTACAAATCTAAGTCTTCATGCAAAATCACAATCAAATATAGATCTACTCGACGGTCGCAATGCTACGAATAGCTTTCTGTGATCAAAGCTCAGTGAATGGACGATACTATAGATAAAGATAAGATGGATCTATAGTCTAGGCTCACCGACTGTACATCATTTATGCCCCAGCAGGCCATTTTATTCAAAGTCCTTCTCAAATCTTCCGGGGAGGGGGGAGCATACAGTACACAAACCTGCTGGGCTTTTCGTACGAAAACTCTGACAATATTTTTCTCTACTTATAACTTGGTACCCGGTACCTATTTACATCTGAGTCAAGGGAGGAACGTAGAGTGAAGTACCTTTCCTAAGAGTACAACGTTGTGAAAAAACCCACCTGTGCCAGCAGCAGTGGGGCTTGAACCAGAATCGTCGTGATCACAAGCTCACAACTCTACGGTTCAGCTACAACGCCTCAGATATATCATATATCACTATGTATGAAAATCATATACATAATACAAAAACGTTCAATCAACAACGCTATACAGTTATGGCGTGTCACGTGACTCGAATCTCATACCTTCCATGGAAGTCATCATCGTGTGATAGGCGGCCACACACACACACACACACGCATCCACACACACACACATACACACACATACACACACACACACACAAGATACACTCACGCATGTACATGATGCCCTCGCTTTCCTTCTCTCACTCTCTCTCTCTCACTCTTTCTCTCTCGTTCAAATAATATACAAGCGACGAGAGCGCTGTTCTCTTTTTTTCAGCAGCTCTCATGCTTGGTGTCTGTGTATGTCTGCGTGTGTGTGTCTGCGCATGTGTGTATGTGTGTGTGCGCTCCATGCATGCTCTTCCATCCACCTCCACCATCCCCTTCCTCTCCCTCTCTTTCCCCGGTGAGTTTTCTGTTCGCGAAATTCCAAGGCCCCTTCCTTCTCCTCACCCTCCCCCCCCCTCCCCTTGACCACGGGGCCCAAGCTATATTTAACTCAAAAGTGCCGTTAACGAGATGAGTTTAGTAGCGAACAACATGTGTCTAGAGTCGTAACGCTGAGGAATGAGATAAGTCGACAGGCTTTCTTGGTGCGCACCATTGTAAACATGGATGTTAGTTGGTAACGGTGCCGGTATATAGAGATCTAATTCATGTGTACGCGAGTGTGCCGCCGGTAGTAGATCTAGATAGTGGAAGTTGAAGAACGGAGAAGTGAATGGAACTTGGAAGAGAAAAGTTTGTGTACATTTTTTCCGGTCTGGATTTTCACACAACGAATCTTTGAACACTGTGAGTTTCATTATGTGTATAATGTTGTTGTTATTCGTTCATAGCGCCCTCACTTCAAATAAAGGAGGTCGGGTTTTACGACCTTCCGAGGTTTGCTTTTTGCCTAGTTTCTTCTTTCTTACATGTTTATATTACGCTGCATGCAGATCTACACCAGTTTATTGCACATAGGTGTGGTTTACTTATTCCATGTCTTTCAAAAGTTAAAAGAGAAGGATGAAGAGTAAATAAAGAGGATATAATTTATTTATCAAGGCTTAAAGCTACGCTTTAAAGAATGGATGAGAGAGAGAGAGAGAGAGAGAGAGAGAGAGAGAGAGAGAGAGAGAGAGAGAGAGAGAGAGAGAGAGAGAGAGAGACAGACAGACAGACAGACAGACAGACAGACAGACAGACAGACAGACGGACAAAGACAGAAACAGACAGACATACAGACAGACGGGGGATGGATAGACAGACAGACAGACAGACATCGAAGAGAAAGAGACAGGGAGAGAAGCAAACCTAGTTCTATCGAGTATATTTTGTTAATGTGGTTTCAATTACTGATTGAATTAGATTGACATCCTGCTGGGCCATGGGGTTAAGTTGTTCCTTCTTTCTACCCACAATGCGATGGTTTACGGTAACTGTTTTTTGTTACCTTCATGTCGCTGTTCCGCATCCGAGACGAGTCTACTACTTGGGATTTTATTTTGTATTCTTTGTTTTTCCTGTCAACTATACATGGTATGGCTATTTTTTTTTAAAACCCAACAACAGTGCTTTCTCATTGCACGCGAGCAACTCAACTTTGTGAAATGTACATTCAGCATGATTCACCGCAGGCTACAAATAGAATATGAATTATAAACTAATGTGTGTTCAAGTTGATTGCATAACATGATGAAAATGACAGTCATATCTTATTTTTGTATTTTTGAGTTTTCATTTTGCTATATCTGCAATGCAATTCATTAATACGTGTATTATAATTACCATTTTTTAATCTTTGACCGTATTCGAATCTTCAAATGCTTAGCATATCGATCTATTCATTGACAATAAAAGTGAAATTATAAGTGCTTTGCGAAACAAATATGGCCGTCAAATCGTCTGCTCATTAATTCTTTGCTGTTTTCATCATTTTAAGTGCGAAAACTTACCTGATATGCTCGCTATCACCCGCATATCCCTGATAGTATTCTATGCCAAGTACCATCCTCTTAACTCTCCAACCCACGACATCCCTTAAAAATAATGTCATCCGATAAGTTGTTGTAAATAGACATTCAAAATCGCCTCTATGGAAAATAGTAGAGTGCCTTATTTTTGGCTTTCTTACTTTGGCCATTTCTGGTCACAGTCCGATAAACGGTCAATGCTCCGTCCGAGTACCTCAAACGCCTTTTTAAAATTCGTTTCCAATCGATCTTTTCGGCTAGTAAAGTAGATCTATTCTATTGTCGGCTCAGAACTATATTATTCTGTATATACCTGTATCTGTATTTGTAGTTGTAGAATTCCTAGTGGGATTTATTACAACGGGAGTGAGAGAGTTGGTCGGTCTGGATACTAGTTGAAATAAGGTTTAGTGTTTAAGTCTTGTTGTTGGCTGAATATTGCTGTTCTCAAACTGTCGACTGTTGGATTGCATACGACATATTGTCTTCGTCTGAGTTGTTCCAGTTTACGGCGTTTAGTAAACAAAAACAACCCAAAGAGTTTTTATTTTATTATGTTTTGGTATGAGTTATTAAATTGTAACTACTCTTGAGTTGATCTAGACTGTCTGTTGATGATACTAAAAGTTGTTGGCACATAATTAGTCAAATTTCTTTGGTCTCACGAGTCGTTTTCCTTAGTGGAATTCAAAGAAGGGTGCACTGTGTAGTTCGTATTATTATTATTGTCCTATCTATATGCATTTAATGACAATTTTGAAGTTGTAATTATAGTCAGATTCAAGATCATCAATTGTCCAAACTCTCAAAAAAAGTGTATCCTAGTTTGGTTTACATTTATTGTTACAAATGTCGAAAATATTTATCCTAAGTACAACTTTTCTATCCAGCTGAATTATTATTTATTATTATTATTATTATTATTATTATTATTATTATTATTATTATTATTATTATTATTATTATTATTATTATTTATTATTATTATTATTATTATTATTATTATTATTATTATTATTATTTTATTATTATTATTATTATTATTATTATTATTATTATTATTATTAGTAGTAGCAGTAGCAGTAGCAGTAGCAGTAATATTTGTTGTAGTAGTAGTAGTAGTAGTAGTAGTAGTAGTAGTAGTAGTAGTAGTAGTAGTAGTAGTAGTAGTAGTAGTAGTAGTAGTAGTAGTAGTAGTAGTAGTAGTAGTAGTAGTAGTAGTAGTAGTAGTAGTAGTAGTAGTAGTAGTAGTAGTAGTAGTAGTAGTAGTAGTAGTAGTAGTAGTAGTAGTAGTAGTAGTAGTAGTAGTAGTAGTAGTAGTAGTAGTAGATATTATTATTACTATTATTATTATTATTATTATTATTATTATTATTATTATTATTATTATTATTATTATTATTATTATTATTATTATTATTATTATTATTATTATTATTATTATTATTATTATTATTATTATTATTAATGGCTGATCAATCAATTCTGAGTATTACTGACAGCTCCCATATATTTATAATTCAACCTAAATCATTAATCTAATTTTGATTTTACAGTGTTTTACTTTTAATTCTGTTTTTTGAAGTCTTTCATGCTACATTAACTGCTGAGTTTTATTTCTGTTGGCAGTCCATTCCACAGCCTTACTGCACTAGGAGGGTAAAATGAGTTTTATTTCTGTCGACAATCCATTCCACAGCCTTACTGTACTAGGGTAAAATGAGTTTTATTTCTGTCGACAATCCATTCCACAGCCTTACAGTACTAGGCGGGTAAAATGAGTTTTATATCTGTCGACAATCCACTCCACAGCCTTACTGTACTAGGGTAAAATGAGTTTTATATCTGTCGACAATCCATTCCACAGCCTTACTGTACTAGGGTAAAATGAGTTTTATTTCTGTCGACAATCCATTCCACAGCTTTACTGTACTAGGGTAAAATGAGTTTTATTTCTGTCGACAATCCATTCCACGGCCTTACAGTACTAGGGTAAAAGGAGTTTTATTTCTGTCGACAATCCATTCCACGGCCTTACAGTACTAGGGTAAAATGAGTTTTATATCTGTCGGCAATCCATTCCACAAACTTACAGTACTAGGGTAAAATGAGTTTTATTTCTGTCGACAATCCATTCCACGGCCTTACAGTACTAGGGTAAAATGAGTTTTATATCTGTCGGCAATCCATTCCACAGCCTTACTGTACTAGGGTAAAATGAGTTTTATTTCAGTCGACAATCCATTCCACGGCCTTACAGTACTAGGGTAAAATGAGTTTTATTTCTGTCGGCAATCCATTCCACAGCTTTACTGTACTAGAGTAAAATGAGTGCAGGTAGCAATCAAGGCTTTAAGGTGAAGCCATGTATGTTTAACAAACTGATCCGGTTCTTGTGTTAAGTTGAAGCTGATCCTATGTAATGTCGAGTTGACCATTTTAAGCTCTACATGTTTAGAGCCTTTTTTTTCTCAAAGTGAGTCTATGTATAGCAAGGAAAATATTATAATTTTGTGTTCGGGGATATCTTAGAACCGGGCAGTGGACAGGTAAGCACCAGTACGGGAAGTAAATGATCCCGCCCTCCACGAGTCTCCTCCTGCCTTGCAGGTCGGTCTTGGCTGACCAAAGGCTAAGGAGTTACCCCTGAGAGAAAATAACAGCCTGCTGCCTTGCAGGCTGATCTTGAATGACCAAAGGCTCAGGGAGTTAACCCTGACAGAAAATAATAAGGCCTGGTAGGGGGCCTCAATGTGGCAACCCCACCATCTACCTAGCGTACAGTGGGCTAATCCTCTGCTTATCCGAAACCTAACTGTTGCAGAGAAATAAATATAATATAACCGACTTGACCTTTCTACGATGAAAATGGAAACGAACAAGGACTGTGATTTTTGGAACATGGAATGTGAGGGTAATAAATGGAAAAGAGTTAGAATTAGTTGAAGAAGTGGAAAAATTCAAAGTAGACATTTTGGCTATTACAGAAACACAGAAAACAGGACAAGGAATAGAAAATGTAGGACCAAAACATATTCTCAGGAGTAGATGTCAAAGAAAGAGCTAGAGCAGGACCTGTTTTACTACTGGTTTATATAGTTCCCTTATTTTGAGTTTAGTAGCTTTTTTTTCTCATAAAGATCTCCAATGTACTGTAAAAAATGGAGCTGCTAACTATTATGTAGTCTATGATTGACATTTCACACCTGTCTTCATTTGCTCTTGTATATTTGTGGACATCTTTATGAGGAAAAGGGTGTTGGCTATTTTCATGTTATTCTTTAGGCAAAAATCTATTAGTCTCTCTCCATTTGGAGAAGTCGTTGTCTCTCCTTCTTTACCTATTACTCCTCCAGGCGTTTCTACATTGTTACCTACTCTAGCATTTAAAGTGACCTTCAGTCGAATATCAACATTATGAACAATGAACTAAATAAAAGAGGAATGAGAATAAATGCAAAGAAAACCAAAACAATGCTAAGAACTAGGGAAGCTAAAACACAAAATCTTAAATTGGGCAGAGAGAATTTAGAACAAGTTCACAGCTACAATTACCTAGGAGTAATGATTAGCTCTGAAGGAAAACTAAGAGAAGAAATCTGCCAGAGAATCCAAAAGGCAAGTGCAATATATAACCATCTAGGAAAGGCATTTGTAGGTAAACAAGAATTGTCAACAAAAACCAAAATGGCAGTATACAACACAGTTTATTGTCCTACTTTCCTCTATAGCGGTGAAACCTGGACCTTAGACAGTAGAGGATACAGTAGAGTACAGGCAGCTGACATGAAATATCTAAGAAGAGTAGTAGGGAAAACTAAAAGAGTTCAAAATCCGAAACACAACAATAAGAGATCAAACCAAAGGAGATGGCATAAAAACTAAGATAGAAATAAATCTATTGAGATGGTTTGGGCATGTAAAAAGAATGAATGACAATAGAAAAGCTAAATAATTATACAGTGCTGAAGCCCAAGGTAAAAGACCAAAAGGCAGACCTCGGAGAAAGTGGGAAGAAGATATAAAAGAGGCATTGAAGAATAGCAATTTAACATTTTTGGAAGGAAACAGAACATGCCAGGACAGGACATCCTGGAGAAAGATCATCTTGGGCATCTGAACCCGTACACCGAAAGGTAGAATGGGAACTGATAAAGAAAGAAAGAAAGAACTCAAGTTTTAAGCAAATGACCCCATAGTTGGGAAAAGTAGTAGTTTTACACGTACCTGTAGGCCTAATTTAAATGTTTAGATTTTTTTTGTAAATGAACTTTGATTTGAACGTAGATATAAACTCCAGTTTTCCGATTTGTGGTATCATATTTGGATTTGTTTCTTGAAAGCCTATTTCAAATTACATCTTGATTGTCAATCTTATTGTAATTTTCCTTGGAAATTTTATGATTATTAACCACATGACAAGATGAGAGAAGACCAAAGAAATGTGTTCATATTTTGTAAGAAATCATCGTCATCAAGAAGAAACAAAAATACCAACAAGAAACAACGACAATGTGTACGACTTCAAATAGCTATGAAATGTATTTGTAAACATTGGTTGATTTCATGCTGTGCACAGTTTCTGCACTGTTGACAAAGCTGTTAAACGATATCGACAACAACAACAAACAAACAAAAAGGATAAAAAGATAGTATTAATGTCGTGAATCCAAATAAAATCGGTTTTCTCAAGTGCTCACGAGCAAAGAGGCAATAATAATTATAATAATTTCGAAACTACACACATACAATCACACACTGAAAGATACACCCTCTTTTCAATGAATCATAAACAATGAACCTCCTTTTAATGAATCCTGAACAATGAACCCTCCTTTCAATGAATCATGAACAATGAACCTCCCTTTTAATGAATCCTGAACAATGAACCCTCCTTTCAATGAGTCATGAACAATTAACTTTCCTTGTTTTAATGAACCATGTACAATTTCGCAACTGGTCTCTACCTGTTCTATACTTCTATTATTATCTCATACACACAGGTGTCAAGGCATTGGCCATTTGTTTACCTTGTGTAAGAGGATTTATGAACGTTCGTTTTAATGACATATCCGTGTCAGTAGTCTTTAGTATTAATATTATTAACTTCATTTAGCTCTATGTCCATGTTATGTTTTGAAAAGAAGTCAAGCATTGTTGAGTTCATTTCTCAAAACTGTGTGAGGTGAAAAGAAAAGATGGCACGAGATGACGTAAAAATAAAATATGATGTGCCTTAAAATTAAGTCCAAAAACTGCCATGAATTGGACATTGATGGGAGTATTGTAGAAAAGCACAAAATGAATTAAGACGCCATGGTAGTATTCTTTAGATAAGCACTTATAATGCTAAACATTTCATGGAATACATTTTATACCAATGGAAACCAGGATGCTCTACTTCTAAGTAAGGTAAGTCCTGCCGGGAGAAAGCGGTTCCGATGATTCAGTAATTGCTGGGTTATTGTGAAGCTTTTACTATTTCACGGGCCGTCTGCTTTATTTAGTTACATAACACGTTGATAGCAAAGGGGGGAGGGGGAGGGAGGAGAGCTCCTCGCTAATTTGGCAGGTGTCGAAAGCTTGTCAAGTAGTGACATTTTCATAATGGATACTATTATTATTGGTTAAGTCATACTGCTGTTTGGAATACATACAGCTGGACGGTAGAAAATGAGCAAAGACACGGATGAACGAGAGGGATATGATATATATATATATATATATATATATATATATATATATATATATATATATATATATATATATATATAGAGAGAGAGAGAGAGAGAGAGAGAGAGAGAGAGAGAGAGAGAGAGAGAGAGTGTGTGTGTGTGTGTGTGTGTGTTTGTGAGTGAGAGAGAGAGTGAGAAAGAGAGAGGGATGAAGGGAGAGAGACAAGCAGACAGATGAGATAGAGACCCAGAGGCACAGACAGACACAGCGAGAGCTAGCACTGACAGGCAGACAATCAGACAGACAAAAACAGTCAGATAGGCAGACAGAAAGAATAACAAATACAGTCAGATAAGCAGACAAAGAATTTAGTTGTGAGTTTATGGGTAATGCAGCAATGGTTGAATAATGATCTGGTCATTGCGAATAAGATCAGGTGTACAACTAAACAATTGTCGTGACTTAAGTATGTAAAGTGTGCCTATGTGTATGTGTATATGTGTCTGTGTTGGTGAATTTACGTGTGTGTGTATGTGTGTGTGTATTTGTTCATTTGTTTTCACAATGAGAGTCTGTCAGTGGGTGATCATTTTCATGCTTTGCCCCACCGTTTGGAACTCAGCCAATTTAAATATGGCATGCAGAAAATATTGGAATTTTTAAGAAACAACTGAAAACATTTTACTTCGAACATTGATAGTTTTATATATTATCCTCTTGGTTTTTCTTTGGACTCACATTGACTAGAATTTATATTATAGTATTATGGGTATCTCCAAGTTTTATCGTGTTCTATGTAAAATGTAAGTAATATCTGTCGGTAAACTGATGTAGATATTTATTTTTAGCATTTCTATACACCATAGTGTGGTAAGTTACACATATGTTTTAAGTAAGCCTGTTAAGCACCTAGAGTGTGTTGGGTTTTAACATATAAAAGGGAATAGGCGCTCTTATTTAATGATATTGTTATTATTATTATTATTATTATTATTATTATTATTATTATTATTATTATTATTATTATTATTATTATTATTATTATTATTATCATCATTATTATTATTATATTATTATTATTATTATTATTATTATTATTATTATTATTATTATTATTATTATTATTATTATTATTATTATTATTATTTATTATTATTATTATTATTACTACTACAACTATTACTATCATGTGTGTTATCTGTCGGTCGAGGACACTGTCACCATGCAAAATTTTGAAATGATACCACACATTGTTAATCCAACTTTGATATTTAAGTCGTGATGTGTTTAAGTTGGCTGTTTTGTTGTTGTTGTTGTTGTTGTTGTTGTTGTTGTTGTTTAGTCAGTAATGCAGTGCTAAAGCTGTTTGATTTCTTTTTGGGCAGGGTTGGGTTGGGTTTTTTTTTTCCAACAGTCGCTGTACAAAAGGTGAAAGAAATGAGTTCAGGTGACAATCACTGTTTGAAGATGGGGCCATCGTGTAAGTAAGACAGCCTGATCAAGTTGTTCTTCTCTAACTACTTTACTTTCGAGCTTTGCAACAATGGTGGCTGACTGGATAGGTTGTCAAAGTTTGGATCTTCAGGTTCCGAGTTCACTTAGTATAAAAGCTAAGTCCAATGTTGTGTTCCTTTGAGAAATACGCTTTTAACACGCCTTTTCCCCCCAACTCGACCCAGGTGCAAATGGGCACAACAAACACTAAATTGGGAGTAGAAACTTACGTCAGACTAACGTCCTGTCCAGGAGGTGATTATTATCACCTCTTCCGCTTCACGTTACAAGAAACTGGGATAAGCTCCAGCTCTATGAGTCGTAAAGGCCTAAAAAAGAAAGAATTTTACTTTACTTATAACAATAAAGACGACTCGCATTACAAGATTGACCATTCCTATTAATCCTATTACCATGGCATTCTGATCTGATCCCTTACCTTGAACAAAAATGATCATACAAAAACTACCATTTACTTCACAAATTGTAATAGTAAAAGAAGAACATTTTTTTATAGCGCCTTTCGCCGACACCTCAAGGTGCTTTACAATTTAAAGTATTGTATTGTGAGCAAGATTTCATTTAATGAAAATGATGGACGAAAGATGTGATGGTTCCTTACACTTAATGCGCAGTAACATTCCATTGGCCGCGCTAGAGGATGCTCAGACATGAATTACTTGATTGATTTCTATACAAATTGTCAATGTCCCTGCTTTGATTTGATTTGATTTGATTTGATGTGATTTACCCACATCCACAACTAAGGTGATCTCTGAGGGGTTTTTTTGTAGGATTTTTAATTTTTTGCCCGGACTGCCCTGTAAACAGCCAAGGAATCATTCACGTGCACGGAGTGTTGTGATCTGCATAGAGGACCTCCTTTTCATCGTCCGGCTCCGATGGAACTAGGTGTCGGACCATTTATCTGGACCCAGGGGGGGGCAGGGGAGAGAGGGTGGGAGGAGATCTTTTGCTCGAAAAACTCGAGAAAATATTTCAATCATCGGCGGGGCTCGAACCCGCTACCGTTTGGTTCAGAGGCCGACACTTTGCCTCTGGACTATCGAGTCGACTCAAGATCCTCGTATTTTCTC
>JAXRKP010001496.1:102500-107500 GCA_037039925.1 Doris montereyensis | reverse complement strand
GACCGGACACCTTGCCCTTGGACCACCGTCTCCCCTACGTTAAAGATAGATAAAAACTGGGATTAATAGTTTGTATCCACGCACAAGAACATGCTCACTGACTTTACGTCAGTTATCCCATAGCATACCGTTCCGTTCAAAGGCCCTTCTAAACTCTCGAATGGGTATACAGTACAGCTGCCCTGTTTGGTGCTTCATACCAACAATCTGACAAGATCCATCTCTGCCTCTAAGACTAGCTGAGTATTCATTTATACCTGACTTCAGTAATGAAGGCAGAGCGCCTTGTGAAATATCTTTCCTAAGTGTACAACGCACAACCACCACTTGCTTTGCCGAAGGGAACGATACTACAAGAAATATTTTCGCCCGTTCGCAACTACTATCATATTATTGAAAAACGCCACAAAAGCGCACTGCATTGTAGCTGTTACACTTTCAACTAAACATTCATGATTAATGTCATTGAGTGTAATTATTTTTGCTTTTTTAATCTTGATCTGTTGAATACCACTTGTTATTATCCTTGTACAGGTCTATCTCGTTCTAGTGTGAAACTTGATGTACCACTAAGCAAAATATGTGCTTGTGTTTTGGGACAAAATAAATTATCTTATCTTATCGTGGTGTAAAAACATTTGGTCTATACAGGGTTTTGGACCAATGACGTTGTAATTAAAAGCTGCAAGCATTTCTTTTTTTTTTTTTTTTTTTTTTTGGAGACACGACACCTTCTGCTTTGTAACATTCGTTTGAACCAAAAATGTTGCGACCTTTGTTCCTACACATGCCCATGAAACTTGGGTAACAGTGTTTAGCTAAATCAAACACATACATACACACACACACACACACACACACACACTACGAATAACTTACACGCACACACACACACACACTCATACATATACGCACCCATTCCACCCCATCCAAACACACAAATACACATGCACACATCTTCACACTCTCATATATTCACCTACACATGCACGCTTTCACCCACACACACTCCCACTTAGACATATTATATACACACGCATACTAAAACACCAACACATTCACGTCCAAAGATTACAAAACACTTACCCCTATCAGACCCTCATCAATGGACACATCCTGGTTGGGGGGGGGGGAGACAGAAAGATAAAGAGAATCAAATAGCAGAGAAAGGTGTTATTTGAGCCAATCATGTCATGAATCTGTTCTTCTCTCCCATAAAAGGTTTAGGAAGAGGAGATATCTTAATCTGAAACAAGCATGTTATACATGTTATACACCGGGGATATCAAGTACAATAATTAGATCGAGTCAATACTCGATATTGAGTTGTGCGGCTGAACGCGTACGTTACTATTCCAACTTTTTAATGATTCAACGTGTTGAAAATGACCGATAAGCTGAATGAAAAAGTCTAAAATGACTCAAAAAAGACGGGGAAACAACGAAGTTTACCTGAATTAAACGTTACTTTTGGAAGAATATTTTCTCAAAACGAAATTGATCTTTAGGTAATTTAAGGGTCACATACAAAATACGGTTACTCTTAATGGCCTGTCAACAGAGTCTTTTGTGAGCAAAGAACGACCAACTCAAAATAATATGTAATATATATATATACCTTCTTTCAAAGAATAGATAATTGACACTTCGTGGTGAGATAAACCCTACAGATGGATAATGAACAAAGCATTGAATTCATCATACGCAAAAACAAAAACACCCTAGATACAATCAATTCAAGATAATATTCATGAACTGAAACGGGGAACACTGAAATAAATGAGGAGCGGATCGGGCATGAGTCAAATGAATGCTCTTCAAAGTACAAAGTTAATTTACTGACACTTGAAACAAGTAGGTGAGATAAATAAGTAGTAGGCCTAAAGTTCAGCGTAGGAGTCAGATAAGACAGGTAAATAACATTAACACATGTGAAGCTGAAACAAGAAGAGACAATGATAAATACGTGCTTTTGACTTTGATTTTACTCAGACTGCATTGTAAACAACCAAGGGATATTTAACGTGCACAGATTGTGGTGATCTAACCACGGGATCTCATTTTTATCGTCTGTCACCGATGGGACTAGCTGTCGGCTCGCCTACCTGGACAAAATTTACTCGAAAAAATCTCGAGAAAATTTCTCAACCTTGCCGGGGCTTGAACCCATGACCTTTTGGTTGAGAGGCCGACACCTTGCTTTTAGACTACCAAGTCCCCCATACATTGAAATCGTAGTTTTCACCCAATGTGATAGAATAAAATCTACGACCAAAATGGAAGTCAGCTGGCCCCTATAATGCAAGGAATGAAAGAAATGAAGAAAAAAGAACCCAAATAAACACTGGGGTGAAAATGGACCAAGACATCGACACTAGAAATGTTGCAAAAAACCAAAACAACATTATACCAAGGCAAAGTAGCGAGTAGGCTTGATAATGGACGGAAAGGATTGAAAGGCAGAAATCACTCGAGGCATTGGGTTTCCTGTGATAAATGCTGAGGACCTCCAAACAGCGAGCAATATTACCTGTACTGTTCTGAAAACAATGGATTATATTTCGTCCAAATAGCGACCAATGTGAAATCTATTTTTTTTTAACAATGCATTGTCAGGCAACCGAATAGCGAGCAAGATTATCTCCACTGTTTTGAAAACACCTAGTGAGCAATTTTACCTCTTAAAAACAATGGATTCACTTACATCCAAATAGAGTGCAATTTTACCTCTACTGTCCTAAAAACAATGGATTGACTTACCTCCAATAGCGTGCAATTTTACCTCTGCTGTAAAAATAATGGATTCACTTATATCCAAATAACGTGCAATTTTAACTCTGCTGACGACCACATATTGGCATACTCTATCCTTTTAAATGCACCTTTTCAGGCAGACAATTTTGGAAAGGAAAGGAGTGACACTCTGTCATATTATTACAATGAAAGGGTGCATGGGCCAAAAAGGTCGAGAACCACTACTCTTAGATGAATTCAAATCACCTTCATTGCAGACTTCAATATTTCGTTGCGTATTGTTATTGAGGACAAGGGGGACTCGGTAGTCCAGAGGCAAAGTGTCAGCCTCTCAATAAAAGGTAGTGGGTTCGAGCCCGCCGACAGTTGGAAACATTTCCCGATTTTCTTCGAGCAAAATCTACCCCCCCCTGGTCCAGGTAAGTGGGTCGACACCTAGTCCCATCGGAGACGGACGATAAAAAGGTTGTTCAAATTGAGGTTACGTTCAATATCGTTGCATTGAGCCGAGATCCATTCCTCTTTTGCTTCCTGCATGCCCTTCTTCACCATCTTGTCTGCTTGTCTGTACTGCTTTGCTCCATCTTCACTGCCATACTTTGACTTCTTTAGTTGACTCCTTTTGTCACATAGTTTCAGCAAGTCATGTGTGACCCAAGGCTTCTGATGGGCCACGTCTTGCCGAGGATTTAATTGGCTGTCTCGGTCACTGCGGTGTTGAAAGTGCCAATGAAAGTGTCTATATCACTGCCGCCTGCGTCGAGTATTAGGAGTGGTGCGAATTTGCCTCCAATCTTAACCTTAAAATTTGTGCCACTTTTGGGTCTTGCAATTTCTCGAGGTCAAACTTTATTCTAGTGTGGCCCTGCTTCTTCATCTTCTTGAGGTGTAAGCGGAAGGTCATCATGACTAGTTCGTGGTCGCTGTTGATATCCGCTCCCGGGAAACTGCGTGTCCTGACAGTGTTGACTGATGTATGGAAGCGTCTTCTCACCAGGATGTAGTCTATCTGGTGGTGGGTGCCGTTTGGGCTGTGCCAGATCCACTGTCTAGATGCCTTATGATAGCCGAATGTGTTGGTTACTTTCATGTCATTGAATGTGGCGAATTCTAGCAGTCTTAATCCTCTCTCGTTAGTTTATGTGTTACAATAGCGTCCGCATGTGTCTTTCCAGTCTTTCTGTGCATCTACTCCGATCTTAGCATTCCAGTCCCATTGTACAACAAGAATGTTCCTTTTTCGGTGTTTCATCAATGACTTCTTGCACTTGATTATAGAAATCTTCAACTTCTTCATCAGAGTGCGTAGTGGTTGGCGAGTATGCTTGCCCTATTGTGATGTTGAAGAGTGATGCCCGGAGACAAATTGTGATGAGCCTGCTGGAAACTGGCCGGCATCCCATCACTGCACCTGCTGTGTCTTTGTGCACGAGAAAACCGACACCTTCTTCGTGTCTGTCATCCCTACCACTGTAGTAAAGCTTGTGGCTTTCATGGGTTGATGTTTCTCCTATACTCTTCCATCTCATCTCACATAATCCAATGATGTTCCAGTTATATTTTCTCAATGCATGTGTTAGTTCTTCTACTTTACCAGGAGCCTTTAGCGTCCTGGCGTTCCACGTACCAATGGTTATGTTGTTGCGCCTAGCACATATCTTATCTTTAGTGGCACCGGTCGCATATTTTCAACTTCCACCCTGGTGCCAAAGCGTAGTGGCGGCCCTTGTTAACACGGGCGACGACCGAGCTGGTATGGAATTTGTTCTGCTTTCAGTCATCTTGTAGTGTATCTAGGGGTGTAGGGGGCTCTGGACTGAGGTAGAACCTTGGTGTTTGGCATGCTGCTCCCGACTCAGTCAGGTGGACGATCAGCACCGGTCCTCATCCATCTCCTAAATCTCTCACGTGTTGGTTCCAAGCGCCACACCCCGGAACACCGCTTCAGCTGACGGGCTAAACCACGTAAGGTGATGGAGTTGACACTGCACCACGGGGCGGACAATCTCCTTGAAGCAGATTATCGGCCAAGTCGGAAGTGGTTCCGAAGAACCTCAACGGCCAAGTGTCCGAGGTCATGGCGATTTCGGTTGTGGCCATATCTGGGGAGGAGGGATGGGCTCCGTCAGGCGTCACCATGACATTGTAAACACCCAATATAATCAACCTGTTACAGTGTAAACACTCAATTCATTCAAACACAATATTGCCACCAACGGACATATCATCAAACGTGTGAAGTTATA
>JAXRKP010001496.1:45000-97500 GCA_037039925.1 Doris montereyensis | reverse complement strand
CAGCAGCAGATCTGTATCTCATTGGGTATAGTTGTAGCAGCAGTAGTAGTAGTAGTAGTAGTAGTAGCAGCAGCAGCAGTAGCAGCAGCAGTAGTAGTAGCAGCAGCAGTAGTAGTAGTAATGCAAGTAGTAGTAGTAGTAGTAGTAGTAATAGTAGTAGTAGTAGCAGCAGCAGTAGTAGTAGTAGTAGTAGTAGTAGTAGTAGTAGAAGTAGTAGTAGTAAGTAGTAGTAGCAGTAGCGTAGTAGTAGTAGCAGCAGCAGCAGCAGCAGTAGTAAGTAATGCAGCAGTAGTAGTAGTAGTTGTAGTAATAAGTGTAGTGGTGGTGTTGGTAGTTGGTAGTTGTCGTGGTATAAGCAGTAGTTATAGTATATGAAACAGCTGTCAACAGAAAGTTCTTTCTGTTGATCCAACTGTTTCAAATACTATAAAATAATAATAATAATAATAATAATAATAATAATAATAATAATAATAATAATAATAATAATAATAATAATGATAATAATAATAATAATAATAATAATATAATAATACTAATAATAATAATATTACTAGTACTATTACAACTATTACAACTATACTACTACTACTACTACTACTACTACTACTACTACTACTACTACTACTACTACTACTACTACTATACTATTACTACTACTACTACTACTACTACTACTACTACTACTACTACTACTACTACTACTTTCTTTCTTTCTTGATCAGCTCCCATTCTACCTTCCGGTGTATGGGTTTTAGATGTCCGAAATAATCTTCCTCAGGATGCCCTGTCCTGGCAGTTTCTGTTTCCTTCCGTGAAAGTTAAATTTCTTTGTGTTAATGCCTCTTTTATATCTTCTTCCCACTTTCTCCGAGGTCTGCCTTTTGGTCTTTTACCTTGAGTTTTAGCACTATATATTGATTTAGCTATTCCATTGTCATTCATTCTGTTAACATGCCCAAACCCTCTCAGTTGATTTATTTCTATCTTAGTTTTTATGGTATCTGCTTTGGTTTGATCTCTTATTGTTGTGTTTCTGATTTTGTCTCTTTTAGTTTTCCCTACTGCTCTTCTTAGACATTTCCTTTCGGCTGCCTGCACTCTACTGTATTCCCTACTGTCCTAAGTCCAGGTTTCACTGCCATAGAGGAGAGTATAAACGGTGTTGTATACTGCGATTTTGGTTTTCGTTGACAATTCTTGTTTACCTACAAATGCCTTTCCTAGGCCGTTATGTATTGCACTTGCCTGTTGGATTCTCTGGCTGTTTCTTCTCTTACTTTTCCTGAGTTAATCATTACTTCTAAGTAATTGTAGCTTTGAACTTGTTCTAAATTGTCCCTGCCTAATTTAAGATTTTGTGTTTTAACTTCCCTAGTTACTAGCATTGTTTGGGTTTTCTTTACATTTACTCTTATTTCCTCTTTTATTTAATTCATTATTCATTATACTGATATTTGACTGGAGGTCACTTTCTGATTTTTTCCAAGACAGAACTAAATCATCGGCAAATGAAAGCATTGATACATTTACTGGTTTGAGCTTCCACATACCTACATTCATTTTCTTCATGTTTGAGGATGCCTTTGCGACTCAATCCATAAATGGATAAACAAAAGAGGACTTAGGTTAGAACCCTGTCTTACTCCTATATCTACATCAAATTCTTCAGATACATTTCCAGCTACTCACTGCGTATGTTGGTTTATTGTAAAAACTTTTAATGGTTTCTATTATTTTTTGCTCTACGTTGTGTTCGTCCCTCCTCACAGTGTCAAATGCCTTTTCTAAGTCAATAAAACACAGGTGCAAGTCAATGTTTCTCTCAAGAATTTTCTATTATTTGTCCTAATTGTAAATATGTGATCTTGTACACTTCTTCCTGGTTAAAATCCACTCTGATGCTCTTCAATCTGATCCTCTACTCTTTTCTTAGTCTCATTACCAGAATCCTGGCATACACTTTTCCTGGAACGCTAAGTAGTGATATCCCTCTATAGTTGGAGCATTCCATGGTTGATCCTTTCTTATGTATTGGTACTACAGTTCCCTTTTCCAGTCGTCTGGCACCTGCTTGGACTTCCATGCTTGTTGACATATTGCATGTTACTACTACTACTACTACTACTACTACTACTACTACTACTACTACTACTACTACTACTACTACTACTACTACTACTACTACTACTACTACTACTACTACTACTACTACTACTAATACTACTACTACTACTAATAATAATAATAACAATAATAATAATAATAATAATAATAATAATAATAATAATAATAATAATAATAATACATAAACGTAAACGTAGATAGTCCTTGTTTGTTGTGTGACGAAGATTTATATCGAAATGTTACGTGTTTGCTCCATCCGTCTTAGAGAATTTTTGTTGTTGTTGAGAAAGTTATTGCATTTTTTTTTTACTTCACTTCATCGTGGGTTGTTTTGTGGGGTTTTTTTGGGTGTTTTTTTGTGTATAAAGGGATTGAATTAAAATTATATTTATTTGTCCTCGTGATCTACCTTTAGTCACGTACTAAAAACTAAAATCCTCTCATAGCCTCCACGAAACGAAACTAGTCGTGGGCGTGACTAACGTCGTCGGAGCCCAAAACAGCAGAGCCTCGAAAAGTGTGTTATGGGACGAGCAGGAACCGTATTACTTTAAAGTACATTTCCTGAAGTATCTTCCTCAGCAATGTCAGGAAAAAAGAAAGCGTAAGTTTGTGATCTTGAAAATGTGTTCTGATATGACATAATGAACTATCATTTGAAACACTGATTCATACAATTGAATGATGTTGTATTGTTGTGAATGACGAACTAAAACAGAGATGTTGACAAATGTTTCTAAAAATAGAGTTCGTTTTGCAGTCAACTAGAATATTATCATTACAATGGTAATTAACATGGCTGGACTTAATCTTCTAATCTATAGCTATATCTAGATTTACCTCTACCTATAGAACAAAGGAGCCACAGTGGAGTGAAGTCAAAAGGGAAAAAATGACTTTAATGACAACTCCACCAATATAGACAGAACTAAACTTCTTATATTATTATGTTTCTGTCCTTATTGGTAAAGTTGTCATTTATTGTGGTTTTTCACACTCTACCTATAAATCTAGAATCTAAGATTCTACTTACAAACTATCGACAGTAAACATGGCTCTCTAAAATTGGCAAACTTCTCAGATCCTTATTCCATACTCTAGAATTTATATCTCTCAAGCTAGTCTGAGTTCTGGATCTAAAAACTAGATTAGTAGATCTAGAGCTAGATCTAGATATATCACTTGATATTTTAATATAAACCTTAAATAATATTTAATAAATTGGTACTCCTTATCAATTGATGACCTGGTGACACAAGGAATGGTTGGCCAGATATGAATACCATCACCAAACTTTCTCCCATTTTTTTTAATGGGAATGAAATGGAAATAAGAAGGGGTTCAGAGGGACCTCCCCTGATTACATGAAAACTCAGTGATAAAGAGAGTCATCAGATAAGTACAATAATACTCAATAAGATATACTTATGATAGTAAACATTATTTGGCATAAATAATAATAATTAAAAACCACCTGGACACTTTTTTTAGTTACATTTTCACTTTCGTGTCAAACGAGACATCAATTTTGTAAGTTTGAGAATCAGGTAGAAGAAGAGAGTAAATCTGTTATTCTACAGCATCTGTAGTATTAGCCAAAGTAGATAACTCTGCCGAGTTTCACATTTATTTCATTTTGAAATATGGTCAATATATATGTACGCAAATGGAAGTAAGTCACTTTTAGTTTAAAAGTCTCAGTCCAATATATCACACTGTCCATTGTCAGTGACAGTTGAACTGCCCCTGTTCAGTTCTAGTCCCTTGAACTTGAGTGTCTCACCGTATCAGATTGGCGGAAATGACTGAAACGTCTCATAACAGTACCGGTACCGAAAAACTGCAACTGAAAGCAACTTCTAAAAATAAAAAATCTGTTTTTCTTTTTCTCCTACTAAAGCCGAGTTCAACTTTTTGTCTCAGTTACGTACTTTGATATGCCAGGTCCCGGAAGCATTTTTTGTAGCAGGAGCTTTGCAAAGCTAACCACTCCTCTTACTCCAATTTTCTATTATGTGATGGGCAGAGCATGCTCTTATCCAATATTTTATAAGGCAAACAGTGAGGCAAAGGGCATGTCGAAAGGGAGGAAATGACATTGAATATACAAAATTTTAAAGCCCCATATGAACAAAGATGGAACAAATACAATGAAAATAGACAGAAAAAGCAAGGAGTGTAGTTAGCTCGGTTGATAACACGCTTTCTTTTCATAGTGAGACAATGGGTGCTGACTCAGAGATCGCAGGTTCGATCCACATGGTGTGCTGAGATTATCCTTGTATTTGTCTTGTCTTTGTTCCTTTCTTTCTTTCTTTCTTTATCAGTTCCCATTCTTCCTTTCGGTGTATGGGTTTAGATGCAGGAATCTTTCTCCAGGATGCCCTGTCCTGGCATTTTTCTGTTTCCTTCCAAAAATGTTAAATTTCTATGCTTCAATGCCTCTTTTATATCTTCTTCCCACTTTCTCCGAGGTCTGCCTTTAGGTCTTTTACCTTTTAGCTCTGTATACTGATTTAGCTATGCTATTGTCATTCATTCTGTTTATATGCCCAACCCACCTCAATTGATTTGTTTCTATCTTTATTTTTATGCTATCTGCTTTGGTTTGATCTCTTATTGTTGTGTTTCTGATTTTGTCTCTTTTAGTTTCCTACTACTTCTTAGATATTTCATTTCAGCAGCCTGTACTCTACTGTATTCTCTACTGTCTAAGGTCCAGGTTTCGCTGCCATAGAGGAAATTAGGACAATAAACTGTATTGTATACTACCATTTTGGTTTTTTGTTGACAATTCTTGCTTACCTACAAATGCCTTTCCTAGATGGTTATATTTTGCACTTGCCTTTTGGATTCTCTGGTTGATTTCTTCTCTTAGTTTTTCCCTGTGAGTTAATCATTACTCCTAGGTAATTGTAGTTTTGAACTTGTTCTAAATTCTCCTGCCCAATTTAAGATTTTGTGTTTTAGCTTCCCTAGCTACTAGCATTGTTTTGGTTTTCTTTGCATTTACTCTCATTCCTCTTTTATTTAGTTCATTATTCATAATGTTGATATTATCTGACTGAAGGTCATTATCTGATTTTTCAAACAGAAATAAATCATCGGCAAATGAAAACATTGATACATTTACTGGTTTGAGCTTTCACATATCTACATTCATTTTTCTTCCTTTTTGAGGATGCCTTTGCGACTGAATCCATAGATGTGATAAACAAAAGAGGACTTAAGCGTACAACCTTGTCTTACTCCTATATCTACATGAAATTCTGCAGATATGTTTCTAGCTACTCTCACTGCACATGTTGTAAAAACTTTTAATGGCTTCTATTAAATTTTGCTCTACATTGTGTTCTTTTAAGGGATGTCATAGTTCATCCCTCCTCACAGTGTCAAATGCCTTTTCTAAGTCAATAAAACACAGGTGCAAGTCAATGTTTCTCTCAAGGAATTTTTCTATTATTTGTCTAATTGTAAATATGTGGTCTTGTACTTGTACACTTCTTCCTGGTCTAAATCCACTCTGATGATCTTCAATCTGATCCTCTACTCTTTTCCTTAGTCTCATTTCCAGTATCCTGGCATATACTTTTCCTGAAAGCTAAGTAGTGATATCCCTCTATAGTTTGGGCATTCCATATTTGATCCTTTCATATGTATTGGTTCTACCGTTCCCTTTTTCCAGTCATCTGACACCTGTTTGGACTTCCATGCTTGTTGGCATATTGCATGTAGTAGTTTGTCTGCCTCTCCCCTTGGTTTTTAATCATTTCTGGATAAACTTGATCTGCTCCTGGGGCTTTTTAATTTCACTTTTCTTATAGCTGTTTGGAGTTCTTCCATTGATATATCTACATCTTCAGCTGTCTCCTCTGGATTACTTGTTACTCTTACTAATTGGTCTTTACTCCTTGTTTCATATGCTCTGGAGGGATTATGTAATTGGTGAAAATGCTTTCTCCATGTTTCCATGATTTCACTGTCTTCTTTCATTATTTCTCCTTTGGCATTCTTAATTTGTCATATTGGGCATGCTTTGGTCTTTCTCATGCTCTTCATTGCCCCCCAGAACAGCTTTTGATTTCCTTGATAGCTTTCTTGAAGTCTTTGACCAAACTCTTCCCATTGTTCCTGTTTTGCTTTCCTCACTTCCTCTTTGGCGATAGTTCTTTTATTCACGGTAATCTATCCTATCCTTTTATCCCTTTGTTTGCAAGTATTTCTTCCAGGCATCCTTCTTTTCTTTGATCTTAATGTTGACATTCTCATTCCACCATGCTGTTCTTTTCCTATCTCCTTTAATTTGTTTCCTACCACAGACCTCTTCAGTACAACTGAGGAGTGTTTTTTTATATATCTGCCACTTTTCTCCTATTGTGCTATCATTCAGATCCATCTGTCTTTCACTGATAAATCTTTTATCCTAGATTGGTATACCTGTTTTACTACTGGTTTATTTATTTCCTCTATTTTGAGTTTAGTAGCTTTCTTTTCTTTCCTTGTCTGTTTGTTTTCTTCAGTCAGTAATCTCATTTTGGCTATCACTAAGTGATGATCACTAAACAATTCTTGCTCCTCTGTTTACTCTGCATCCAATGTACTGTAAAAAGGGAGCTGCTAACTATTATGTAGTCTATCATTGACTTTTCACACCTGTCTTCATTTACTCTTGTATATTTGTGGATATCTTTATGATGAAAAAAGGTGTTGGCTATTTTTATGTTATTCTTTAGGCAAAATCTATTAGTCTCTCTCCATTTGGAGAAGTTGTTGTCTCTCCTTCTTTACCTATTTCTCCTCCTGACATTTCTGCGTTGTTGCCTACTCTAGCATTTAAATCTCTTAAAAGCATTAGTTCCTGCTTTGAATTAAAGATTCTCTGCAGCTATTTGTAAATATCGTTTTCGAAGATATCTTTTTCTTCTTCAGTTGTGTCTTCATTTGGTTTATAAGCTATTAATAATATAATTTAGCGGGCTTCTAAATTTCCAACTTTCTAGTAGCTTTTCATGCTATTTTTATGCACTAGGAGGCCTACTCCTGCTCTAGCTCTACCTTTGACATCTATTCCTGAGAAGATTAAAATATGATTCGGTCCTACATTTTCTATTCCTTGTCCCTTTTTCTTTGTTTCTATAATGGCCAAAATATCTACTTTGAATTTTTCCATTTCTTCAACTAATTCTAACTCTTTTCCATTTATTGCTCTAACGTTCCATGTTCCAAAAATCACAGTCCGTATTCGTTTCAAGTTCACCTTTGAAAGACAAGCCAGTTATTATATTTATTTTTCTCTGAATCTGTTTGTTTTTGGATGAGCAGGGATTAGCCCACTGTAGCCTAGGTAGATGGTGGGGCTGCCACCTTGAGGCCCTCTAGCAGGCCTTGTTATTTTCTGTCAGGGTTAACTCCCTTAGCCTTTAGTCATTCAAGACCAGTCTGCAAGGCAGCAGGTTGTTTCTTTCAGGGTTAACTCCTTAGCCTTTGGTCGGCCAAGACCTCCCTGCAATGCAGAAGGAGACTCGTGGAGGGCTGGATCATCTACTCTCTGTATAGGTGCCTACCTGTCCACTGTCCGGGTCTGTGTTCCTATAGGGCTTTACTATTATTCAATGTTATTTCCTCCCATAGTTTATATTAAGTCCTGCCTAACAGGATCTGTCTCTTTTGCTTTTGCACTCGTGGCTGGCAGGACTTTACATTGTTTTAATATTGTGTAAGGGAAATAAATTTTCAAACCTGTCATCTGCTACCAACGTTTAATAAAAGGAAAAATATCAATGCTAATAATATTGAGCTCATCCAAAATTGAAACTCTCCCACTCCTTAAAAGAATGCGTTTATCTTCTTACTCTTCTTTATGTTCGTGTTCTCAAAGAAGATTCAAACTTTTTCTTGACAGCAAGATTCATCTATGTTCTTTGAATATTTATTGAACAGTCAGTAAATCCATGGAATACTGTTTAAAATTTAAATCATAGAAATGTCCCACCAAACTATTTATGAGATTTATTTTCTCCTTTTTCTTTTTTTCCATTTTGTTCTTTTTGTTTTTTAGATATCAACTTCTATTAATAATCTGCTCTGCAATAATGCTGAATGAAATTAATTCCTTGATTTTTTGCTCTGCCCTCTCTCTCTCTTACTATTATTTTTCTCTCAAAAGTATTTTCTTGTGATACTAATTATGTGCCTTAATGAGTTATAAGAGATAGAGACAGACAGACATAAAAAAAATGGACAGAGACAGAGTGGATGTGGAGGAATGGGTGATTAAGAAACTTCTTTAAGATGTGTCTGCTTATACTTTCAGAGATCTGAAAATCATAATTTTGGGAGACTATGCTGTTGGGAAAACGTGTTTGATACGCAGATATATTGATGGAATCTTTTCAGAAAATGAAAAGCAGGTAAGATATTATTTTCTCAATTTTGAATTGGTGACAGACTATAATATTGTTCAGCCCATTCCTCCTTCAAGGCCATCACAGCCCATAGAGTCCGAGCTTTTCCCAGTTTCTATGACGTCGAGTGGGGAAAATGCATGATAAATGTCATTTCCAAGGAACACAACGTTAGGCCTAGCTGGCTAGAATAATTTGAACCTGGGACCTCAAGATCCCGAATCTGGCAGCCTAGCCACTCCATCACTGATGCCTGTTGTTTAGCCCATTGCCATATTATATTATCACTTAGTAGATGGTTGGTTGGTGTTACTGGTAGGTCCTACTTATTTTCTTTCACGTTTCCTCATGTTTTTCAATCTACAATTTAATCTTGATTCATCCTGAGGTTACTGCATATGGTGGACATGGTAAATGTTATTTAATCAAACAAAAATGCCGAATCACTTCATCCAAGTGACTTGCTGGTATTTTTACATGTTAATTCCTCTCATCTGTGACCAATTGAGTTGAAATTGTGATACCATGTTCTCGTTAACTTTCTGTGACTTTGTAACTTGTAAACTGAGATGAAATAAATAAATTTATGTTTTTGAATACCTCACGCTTGGTATTTAGGATGTTTTAATCATGAAATTGTTGTAGCTAAAACATTTCATTCCTTGGTTCATGAAATTATGCTTATGTTCCAGACTGTCTGTTTGGCTTCTTTTCATTTTTTGGCAGGAAAAGAAGAAGTTGGGTCGGGGGAGAGGGGAGTTAGTTACATGTCATTTTCTAAGACATCTCGAGGATAATGAGCTGGGTTGTTTTCATTTGTCTTGTAAAATGGTAAATAATAATATGTCCCGAAGTTTTTCTTTTTTCTTTTAATTTATCTTTTAAGATTTCTTATTGTTAAAATAAATATTAGAGGAATGGCAACAACAGCCTTGCAACTTGAAATTGCGTGTGGAAGTTGGTTCATCTGAAAATAATTTCTCTTTGTCAGCATGGGGGAAAATGTTGTTCATCCGCTCTTTTTTGTATATTTCCTGTCATAACTTAAATGTATAGATGTAAGTGAAAAATATTTCCCAACAACCTAGCTGATGTTAAAACAATGTTGCAATTTTTCTGTGTTTCATTTAAACTTGTCAGGCTGTATCTAGTAAGTAAAGGGAGTTTAAAAATCTTTTGTCTTTTTTATTTCCTTTAACCTCTTCCCTTTCTTTCATTTTTTTCCCTATCTCCTTTTTTCTTCTCGTCTGTCTTATTTTCCTTATTCTTCTTATTTCTGCCAGTAATGTGTTTCGTTATTCACTCATTAATCTTTGCCTTTATAATTTATTTTAAATTTATTCATATATTTCATTTTTTATTCATTGACTGTAGACTGTAGGTGCTGCCTTCTTTTTAAAGCAATGGGGTCCATACAATGTTGCTGTTTGGGTGAGTTCACATTATTTCATGGAAGCTTAATGGTGATCTGAAAATGATAAATCCTTATGAGAAGTGTATGTCATTCCATTAAATTCTAAGATAAGTAAAAAATATTTTTAAATCCCCACAAACGGTAAGGCAAGATACACCATTTTTATCCCTTCTCTCCTTATGTAGGCTAAGTTGTAATTTTTTATGTAAAAAGATTCAATTTCACATACTTTTTGACTTAAGTATAATAAGCGTCCTAGTATTTGATGATGAATTTCACATTCTAATTGGCATTAATCATGTAATTTAAAGGCTAAAGATTGATTTTAATATGTTCCCATATCATTTAGATAATTTTCACATACATCCCAATTGATATTAATACAAGCTCCATTGCATTTAAATGAATTACACATTCTATTTGACATTAATACAAGCTCCATTGCATTTAAAGATGAATTACAATGTCGTAATTGATATTAAGACAAAGCTCCATTGTATTTAAAGATGAATTACAACATCCTAATTGATATTAAGACAAGCTTTATTGCATTTAAAGATGAATTACAACATCCTAATTGATATTAAGACAATCTCCATTGCATTTAAAGAGGAATTACAACATCCTAATTGATATTAAGACAAGCTTTATTGCATTTAAAGAGGAATTACAACATCCTAATTGATATTAAGACAATCTCCATTGCATTTAAAGAGGAATTACAACATCTTAATTGATATTAAGACACGCTCCATTGCATTAAAATGAATTACACAAACTAATTGACATTACTACAATCTCCATAACATTTTAAGTTCTCAGTTCTTGTGTTGTGTCTTCAACACTCAAAGGTAATCAGACTTGAATGAGGTTGGTGTTAAAAAGATGCTCTGTAATATAATATTGGCATGTGATTTCTTTCCATACAGGACACTGCTGGAGACGAGAGGTTTTCTGGACTTTCTCACTTCTATTGCCATAGCTGGGGCAGCGATCATGGCATTTGACCTGAGCAACGTGAGAACATTTGAGTCTCTATGGTAAGAGATCTTCACTGAGCTGATGACTCTGTTTTGTTGGGTCACGTTTGTAATTTACAATAGTTGGAAGCTGGAAGGACTGCAGGCTAAACATAAGTAGTCTTTGTCTAAATTTCAATATTCAATTCATACTACCTTAAGACTTCTTTTTTTTTAAATTTATGATCTGGATAAAGGGATTGGTTTTCAGCAGACAGTCAAAGAAACAGACCAAGCAAACTATGAAAATATTATGTTTTAAAATAATAATAATAATAATAATAAACTTTATTGTCCATCATTGGCACATCATTTTGACCACATCAGTAGTTAAAATCCAAGTGCATATTGTAGGTGTAGAAATATAAACATGGTTTGTATATAATTAATAAATGACTAAGATTCAAAGTAAAATTATTTCAAAAGAGGTTACATATTAAGTTAAAATTGTATGGTATATGAAGCTATCCAGGAAATTTGAATACATGTACATACATATGTATGTACATACATACATACATACATACATACACACACACACACACTCACGCACATACACACATACATACCCACGCACTCACCCACATACATGCACACATACATACACATACAAACTTATGTACTTTACACACATACATGCATACATATTTACATACATACTTATAGAAGAGTATGGGTTAAATATAAGATGAATAACATTAAGATAAACACGATATTAACAACAACAGCAATCTTGCAGCATTGACTTTGTATTTTATAGTCAGTTTTGAAAATGAAGTCGTCCTTGTTATGAAATGACAAATCAAATCTCTGGACTACAATTTTTACCAATGGCCCAGTATTTTGTTTTGTTTCAATCACAAGCGTTAGGCCTGCATTTGAATTTGTATGATTAACTGATAGTGGTGGGCATGGGCAAAAATTCTGTGCAGCCTATCGTCTAAACAGTTTCAACAGGTTACCCACTTAGTAATTTCTATAAGAAAGCTAAGCGGACTACGCATCAGCCCTAGTGTACGCAGAAGTTCTATCACAGGGATAATGTGCATTGGTTTTATTTATTTTTTGAGGTCTCTCTCTCTCTCTCTCTCTCTCTCTCTCTCTCTCTCTCTCTCTCTCTCTCTCTCTCTCTCTCTCTCTCTCTCTCTCTCTCTCTCTCTCTCTCTCTCTCTCTCTCTCCTCTCTCTCTCTCTCTCTCTCTCTCTCTCTCTCTCTCTCTCTCTCTCTCTCTCTCTCTCTCTCTCTCTCTCTCTCTCTCTCTCTCTCCCTCTCTCTCTCTCTCTCTCTCTCTCTCGCTCCCTCCCCCTCCCTCCCCTCCCTCCCTCCCTCCCTCTGTCTCTCTCTCTCTCTCTCTCTCTCTCTTTCCCTCCCTCCCTCCCCCTCTCGCTCTCTTGCTATCATTGTATATGTGCATGGCACGATTCAGCAGCATTTATTATCTTTGTTTCCCGGCTCTCACTCTCTCTGATTGTACATCTGCAGGGCACGGTTTGGCAGCATTCTAAGAGGTAGCTGATGAAAATTTGAAAAATCATTGTTGCACTTGCTTTGATCTTATCAAGTCCGAAGATGCCAGGCAGAGGGACTTGAAGAAGGTCGCCAGCCATCCCTGGAACTGAACTCACATGACATCTCATCCCTACCACACCCGCCGTACTTTGAAACATCCAGTTTATTAGCGAAACATTCGAGATGTGTTTGACTACATTTTACAGTTTGTTTACCACTCAGTCCGGAACAGAAGAAAAAGCAAGAGAATCAAAGCGTCATTGATTTGATGGAAGACAGCGGATCACACAGAAAGAAATGCTGTTGATGGATTCAGACGTCCTTATAATTGATGCAACATGAGACACGTTAGTAGGCTGTGAAAGGCAGATCATGTTTTAGGACCTAAGTGGAACATTTTAGAAATATTACAACACAATTTGATTGAAAACACCAAGGGGAACAGAGAGTGAAATTGATGTAATTCTTGTTTGAATTCTAGATTTTAGAATAGTAAAATTTATTTGAATACTAGATTTTTTAGAATGGTAACATTGATTTGATTCCTACATGAATATTACATTTAAGAATGATAATATTGATTGAATCTTAGATAAATACTAGATTTAGAATGGTAAAATTGATTTGAATCTTAGGTAAATGTTAGATTTTAGAATGGTGATTCCTATGTAAATACTAGATTTTAGAATACTAAATTTGATTTGATTTCTATGTAAATACTAGATTTTAGAAATTCTTGTTGACATCTGGGACTTGTGATTTCTTAATAGAAAATAACCAGGTAATTCCAATACATTTATTAACCAAAATTCATCTAAAAAGTTTAGCTGATAAACTGATAACAATTCGATTTATGTATTTACTAGACTGCCATGCTTTCGTTATTACCCTATATTTTTTCCAAGTCATTGTTTTGAAATGAACACTTACAACTGGATCCTTCTGTGTTATATTACAACCTATATCATAGCCATATAGATCATATGTCTCTTTGTCATATTTCTATGGATAGAGTAAAGAATCAATTTTTGAAAAGCATGATTCAAGTTTTAAGTGGTCACGATCATTGAATATAGCAGAGATGAAATCATATTATATGATATATATACATATGTCAACTCACAACATAATATACTTTTGACAAATCGGGAATTCCAGCATATTTTGTATCAAACCAATGTCAGCGTTAGTCTGCTAACTTTTGACAAATTGGGTAATTCCGGCATATTTTGTATCAAACCAATGTCAGCGTTAGTCTGCTAACTTCTGACAACTCGGGAATTTCTGTACATTTTGCATCCCATCAATTTTAGCGTTAGACTGCGCACATAACAAAGACAATCAGTTACATCTCTTGATCCCTTGGAAGTGAAAAGATTGAGATTTTCTTTTATCACATTACAACGTCATAAAACCATTGTATTTTGTTCTTGTGGTGACAATTTTAAGGGAATGTTCAATTTAAAAAAATTACGTAAAACCATGCAACATTTTCAAGATAATAAAACTTGCATTACATGCATGACATTCAATGATCTCACCTCTCCGATCCATCAGCTCCAGTCCACTCCACTCCATGTAACTCTAAGCAATACTAAGCAATTCTTAGCAATTCTAAACACCTCTGAGCAACATTAAGCAAATTGAAGCAGCTCTACACACTGAGGAAGCCTAAGCAACACTAAGCAACTCTAAGCATTACTAAGCAACTCTCAGCACTCTATGCAACACTAAGCAACTCTAATCAACTCTAAACAACTCTAAACAACTCTAAGCAGCACTGAGTTACATTGAGCAACACTGAACAGCTCTTGTACTTGTAGTTTACTCACTGTTCATGTCCATGTAAAGAGCATTTTATTTTTCTTGTTTGTTACTTGCTACTTGAAGCACCATCAACCCACGGCAGGTCATAGGTCATGTCCCTTTGTCATCCTCTATCGGTAGTAGCGAGGTGCTCCTACTAGATCCTACTTCTTTCGGTTCACTTTCCAATAGGTCTTTTATCTTGCTATCTCCTCTTAATTTATCTTTGATTTATCTCACTGTACGTGGAAGTTGTGGTAAATTTCAATGAAATCCACATCCACTCCTGGCCTCTTGTCCTCAGATCGTTGGCTCTCCGTCATCTTCCCATCATCTCTATGTCATCTTCCCATCATCTCTACATCCTCTCTACGTCATCTTCCCATCATCTCGTCATCAGTTGTCCTTTACTTCTCTTACTTCTTCTTGATTCTTTCTTTCATTGCACAATTTTTTGTTGGGACTGTACTGGTTTTCCACATCAAGCAACATGACATCCATGGCGGGCACTTTGCTGTTAATGCTTTATTTCATTTCATTCCCTTCCCCTCGAATCTTAACTCAGACTTGTGTTACATCCATGTTGTCAGATTGTCAGTCTGCCAGCCTCTCTACATGATGGTAGGCCCCTTACTTCTATCCTTTCCCTGTTTCACTTATCTTTCATTTTGCTAATGCTATTTCCTAATTCACACTGAGATCAACGCATAAGGTGGATAGTAATAATTTCAATGATTTAAATCAAATGAAACACCGCCTCTACACTACATAAAGTAGCTGATGTTACCCGGAACAAGCCATTTCTCTTCATATTTGTGTGTGGGCAGTTGATGGATGCTACTGGTATGCTCTACTACTATTTCTTTCTGATCACTCTTATACGAATCACCTGAGCTCACCGCATACGGAAGCGAAGTGAATTTCGATAAATCAGCAAAAATCAAATTTGTTTTTTCACTTCCAAATTTCAATTATATGTGACAGCTCCTGTACATAATTGTTTTCATCCATCATTCTATCATATCATATTGATGAGTCTAAGAGTTTTAAACTTGATGCCCCAAACAATTTTGATTTATCTTGCGGCTAATTTGATTCATGATGACTCGACATAGTGTTACGTCTATTGTTTTCTTATAATATATTAACTGTGTAACGCCTTGGTCCTGTTGTGTTATACACAAGTACCATAATATAAAATAATGAAAATTTACAAACTGCACTGAATGCAATAAAACTGTTTTAGTCCATTGCCAATCATTTCTCACTTGTGTCTAAGATAGAAAACATAGAGAGTGCTAGATGTTTGACAAAACTAGTGCTAGAAACAATCCAAGATGTTAAGCTTCTGCAGGATATTATGGGGAACATCTGCTGTTATCAAAGAAAGTGCCGTCTGTGCAGCCGAACGGATCTCCTCATTTAGCCGCAATCGAGAAAAACGTGTTTTGGTCTCTAAAATATATACTACATCAAATACCAAACTATTGCCCCGTGACATATGTTTTCAAATAAACAGACAACCATCTGCTCGTAGTGGATTACGTCATATACCGCTTACTGCACTTGGTTTAAAAACGTTGGGGCCAAAATCCACGGTCATTATCAAATGAACTGCCGTATCCGTGGAGTCTCAGCTCGATCGACACATACGGCGCCTATCTTGGCTGAAAATCTCTCTCTCTCTCCCTCTCTCTCTCTCTCTCTCTCTCTCTCTCTCTCTCTCTCTCTCTCTCTCTCTCTCTCTCTCTCTCTCTCTCTCTCTCTCTCTCTCTCTCTCTCTCTCTCTCTCCCTCCCTCTCTCTCTCTCTCTCTCTCCTCTCCCTCCCTCCCTCCCTCCCTCCCTCTCTCTCTCTCTCTCTCTCTCTCTCCCTCTCTCTCTCTCCCTCCCTCCCTCCCTTCCCCTCTCTCTCTCTCTCTCTCTCTCTTCTCTCTCTCTCTCTCTCTCTCTCTCTCTCTGTCTCCCTCTTTCTCCCTCTCTCTCCCTCTCTCTCTCTCTCTCTCTCTCTCTCTCTCTCTCTCTCTCTCTCTCTCTCTCTCTCTCTCTCTCTCTCTCTCTCTCTCTCTCTCTCTCTCTCTCTCTCTCTCTCTCTCTCTCTCTCTCTCCTCTCTCTCTCTCTCTCTCTCTCTCTCTCTCTCTCTCTCTCTTCCTCTCTCTCTCTCTCTCTCTCTCTCTCTCTCTCTCTCTCTCTCTCTCTCTCTCTCTCTCTCTCTCTCTCTCTCTCTCTCTCTCTCTCTCTCTCTCTCTCTCTCTCTCTCTCTCTCTCTCTCTGCTCTCTCTCTCTCTGTCTCTCTCTCTCTGTCTCTCTCTCTCTGTCTCTCTCTCTCTGTCTCTCTCTCTCTCCCTCTCTCTCTCTCCCTCTCTCTCTCTCTCTCTCTCTCTCTCTCTCTCTCTCTCTCTCTCTCTCTCTCTCTCTCTCTCTCTCTCTCTCTCTCTCTCTCTCTCTCTCTCTCTCTCTCTCTCTCTCTCTCCCTCCCTCTCTCCCTCCCCCTCCCTCCCTCCCTCCCTCCTCTCTCTCTCTCTCTCTCTCTCTCTCTCTCTCTCTCTCTCTCTCTCTCTCTCTCTCTCTCTCCCTCCCTCCCTCCCTCTCCTCTCCTCTCTCTCTCTCTCTCTCTCTCTCTCTCTCTCTCTCTCTCTCTCTCTCTCTCTCTCTCTCTCTCTCTCTCTCTCTCTCTCTCTCTCTCTCTCTCTCTCTTTCTAAATTTTTTAAATAGTCCAATTGATTCATAAAACTAAGGATGCTTTATAAACAAAAAAATCAAGATGAATTTAGTCATAAAATATATTTTGCAACGGAATCAAACTAAGAAGTGTTGGTTAAGGGCGTTAATCGTTTGTATTGTTAATTATAATGTAACTCCTCAAATCTGATTCGGCTCAATAAGATTGATCCGCCCACTTGACTAACGTAACTCGATAGACGAAAAACACCAACCTACACGTCAGGCCAATCAGTGTTTTGCTTTATGGATTGTTCTTCAGTGTTACGTCTTTCTCTCCCAATTGACCAACGGGGTGGATGGTCAGCTCGACATACGGCACTTTATTTGGTAACCGAGAGACAGATCGGCACTTCGTTTGGTAATCGAGGCACGGATACAGCAGCTCATTTGATATTCGAGCGATTCGGCAGTTCGTTTGGTAACGAGGTGTGCCAAAATACGGGATACGGCACTCTTTTGAAATTTAAATTGCTCTTATATTTCTGGGTAGATTAATTAGGCACAAAGTATAGGAAAATGTAAAAAAGTGAATTTGTCAAAATTTTGAAGTATACGACACTTCATTTGATAACGGCTGACAATACCTACTATACATTACACAGTAAACAGTTTTAAGCACCATAAAGAATTAAGTTTTTGATCATTCAAAATTTACAAGCCATGCCGCAAATTTCCAAGCGCGCATTCTCTATATCTATCAAGGAGACTTTGTGTGGAATATTTCTAAATCTAGAGGCAAGGGCCAATTTTTTCTGATATCTAGCATTCTTTATGTTCTCTATCTAACCTTCTACATCACAATAGCCAAGAAGATCAACATTGTACTCAGAATTTTATTTTTCTCTTGGTCCGAACTATTAGCTTTTCATGCTTTTTTATACCCTTTCCATGAACAATTTTTTTCTATTATATTATTTTATATTATGTATACCTTTAAATAAATATTTAATGACTTGGATAAAATTTACTCTTATTGATTTCAAAAGACAAAAAGACAACTACAAAGAATTTTTCTGCTATTCCTTTATGCTTTAATGTTATTATATTATATTGTTACAAGTTTCATTCACAAAAACAGAAAATTCTTCAACTTGTTCTATTGATTTAAACTTTAAATGTCAATATTTACTCATTTTTGAGACATGAAAATGGTGTACCTAACATTATATTCCCTTAACAAATATTTGTGAATATGGTGCTCCTGATATATCCTATTCCTTAACAAATGTGTGAAAATGGTGTACCTGACATATATAGAAATATATACTATTACCTTAACAAATAGTTGAAAAACGGTGTTCCTGATATACAATATCAGAATATGTGAAACGGTTTTCCTGATATGATATATTCTCTTTACAAATGTGTGTGAAAAGAGTTTTCCTGACATGAACTATTACGGGGCGGTTGGCGGGTAGGTCTTACTTCTTTCCTTTCCTTCTTTTTTCACATATCTTTCATCTTGCTGTTTCCTCTTGATTCACCCTGAGATCACCGCAATGGTGGACCGGTAAATTTCAAGGAAACAAATAAAAACAAAACATTAACTATTTATTCCATTTACAAATACGTGAAAATGGTGTACCTGAAATGTTCTATTCCCTTTACAAATAGATTTATCATATTATCATAGCACATGGGACTCTGTGGGGCTAAAGGATTTATACAACCTGAAATATTTTCTTATTTCGTTGTTTGATGTTACTCGTCTACCTGAAATATAAATAACATTCGTGTTTTGTTCAAGATGAGTTTAAGTTCAATTCAATTCAAGAACACTTTTAATCACTCCGAAAGGAATTCCTTTTGTAGAAAACTTCTTATTCTTCTATCATATCATTACAAAACCTCCATTTTACACCTTAACTTTGTATTAAAGTGAAGAGCCTATTTTGATGTGTATGTCTGTGCCAAAGGGAGGTGGCTTTGTTTTTTCTGAGCGCCCATGTAATTTAAAGTGGCATAAAAAATACATGTATGTTATAACTTATTTGTATTGACTATCTAGTAAGAACAGCCAGTATTAATTGTTATTTTTAAGTTATGTGAGGAATTAAATTATTATACATATCGTTGGTGCAAATAGCTATTTGCGTAATAATATTTAAAAAATAGGATAGGATGATTTTCTTGTTTTTGGATTTTCTTTGATCATACTTTTATCACAATGGAAATCTATATATATATATCCCATATATATAATACCAAATCTTGCTCTGAATAGATTTATATCCATTGGGATAAAAGTATGGTCAAAGGAAGCTGAATGATGAAAAAATGTTTCGGATTTACACGGATATCGACTTGCACCGACGATTTATCTTGGCTACTAATACTACTATATGGGAGTATGACTGATAGTAAAATACAATTAATTTCTTCTTGGTAGTGTATTTTATGGATCTCCTTCTTATCATTGCCATTACATATCTGACAACCAGATGTAAAAAATATATTAATATGGGGGTTTTTTACGCTTTGAGTATGAAAATCTGTTCTTACATTCAAAAATACATATTTGAGAGGTAGAACTAACTATTAATATTATGAAATTAATTTTTTTATGAGTTTGAAAACAAAACAAAAAAAGGCTAAATTTACCATCATGGTGGCCCGTCAAAAAAACAGTGTAGTTAGTAGGCCCATCACTGATTTTCGGTGGCATCTCACACTGTTATTTGACATCTTCCTTTGAACACAAAATTTGAGTAATGTAGTTTGTAGTTGGTTAAGGCGTAAATTATTCAAATCTGATAATAATATCAGAATAATCTAATAATAATACTAATAATAATACTAAATGGCACTTATAATGTAGTGCTTTACCCCATAGAAAACAGTCTCTAAATACTTTACAATAGCATATAATACATAGCACATATAATAAAATGCATTACAACGTAAACAAAGAGAATTTTAGTCCTGATGTAAAAGCCATTAGTAGACTAGCACACCTAAACTGAAGGGATGTCAACAATCTGAAATAGCTAATTGCTGGATTTGGTGAATTTTTACTTAATGGGTTGAAGGTCGCATGCACTGAAACTGTTCTTATACTTATAGGGAGTTAACTCATGGTCAATTGTCATTAGTTATCTTTTCTGGAATGTACGAGTAGGAGATGTTGTGAAAGTTTTAGTTATTTCCTTAGACCAGAGTCTGTTTCTTGATTTTGGAGAAATGATAGCTGCGCCATTATATTGTTCATTCTCATTATGCAATCCATCGACACTAGTGCTTTTTTTTTTCCAACCAGAGATGACAAGAATGTCTTATTGAACGTTACATGTCACTGAAGTTTAATTTTGTTGTTTTTGTTGAGGGTTTTTTCTTAGCATTTTTCTTTCTTTTTTTTTTTTTGCAGGTCTTTTTTTTTGTTCTTGTTTTGAGTTGATTTGTTGGGCATGTTTTGGGGGGAGGAAGGTATTTGTTTTTGTCACATTTTTTTGTCAGGGGATTGCCATTGCTCAATGTTTTTCCGTTTATTACACTGAATACTGATATTTATTGCTTGATAACACGTCAGCTGAAATTATTGGAAGAATATTTAATATTATGTAGAAAAAAGATTTTTTATCTAAATTTCTTTCTATTAAACATTTTTCACACATTTTCTTATAATATGCATACTTATATATAAAAAAATTTTATTATGTTTCATCTCACAACGGTCAACAAAAAATTGTGAGGAGTGTTTCAAATTCAAATAAGAAAGCAAAACTGTTTATTATGTATATAATGCTTTCTAATACATCAATCACTCCTACTACGGTACTACAATCCCAATGGCAATGAATATGAGAGTTTGCTGTGCTGTGCTGTTCATAAGCATGAACGTGTTATTATTTGAGATAACCTCTTTTGTAGCTCTCTTTTGTAGAACATGAGAAATTTCACATTAAAAGATCAACTCATTATCCTGCTGTATCAAAATTCTGGGCTTAATCAAATGGAATTTTTAACAAAGCTGTTTTAAACATACATAAATACAATGTACATAAAATACATACGGCACATATCTACTCTGGCAATGAAAGCACAGTAAATGTAAAGGTCACATTATTTTCTGTCAATGTCAGTACAAAGGACCTCAGGTTTCATTTTCACAGAAAGAAGTATTTTACCGCATTATTTTTTTATATTTAGTCAATCTAGAAATGTTCTGAGGGACACAATCAAAACTCGCCATTCTGTCTCCAGCCAATTAAAACGCTGTTCTGGAAGTCTTGATTTTGATTTATTTTTATTTGATTTTACCAAAATTCACAATCAAATATGTGTATAGGTCATCTTGGATTTTTTTGTAAGAGTCTTTAAATGGGTCAGACAGAAATGGATTTTTTTCAAAAAAAAGCTTTAGAAATGTTTCAGCCTGTCAGGGTCAGGCACGAACCCAAGACCGTATACAAGGTTTTAACTATGATTGGTAGCTGGATAAAAGCACACTTTATAAAAGCACACTCTGCATAAACACACACCTACATCATTTGCTGACCAAATTTTTACTATATAATAAAAAAAAGTGTATGGATAAAAGCATGTTTTTCCTGCACCCAAAGGGCGTGTCTTTATCCAGTGACTACTGTATCACTAACATGATAGTACAATAGCTTGTCTGGCTATGACATGCTTTCCATCAAGATGTCTTCCCTTTGATATCTAGCATATATATGTACTTTATTTTGTGTTGTCTTTTGTTGGTATTTTGCTCGTTTCTGATTTTGTAGTATCAAAAACTATCATCATCATCATCATCATCATGCCCTGTCACCCCTCGTGGGGCATAGGCCAGCAACAAGAGCCCTCCACTGATCCCTGTCCTTTGCCATCTTTTCCATCTCTTTCCAAAACACGCACAGGTCCTTCAACTCCCTCTCCAGTTCTCTTCGCCATGTATTTCTTGGTCTTCCCCTCTTTCTGTTGCCCTGTGGATTTCATGCTAAAGCTTGCCACGTGATGTTTACTGGTGGCTTCGTCAAAGGGTGTCCAATCCACCGTCAACGCCTTTTCATTAATTCATTTTCTATTGGCATCTGTTATCTTTTTTGCCACAGATCTTCGTTTGTAATTGTAGTATGCCCACACCTAAAATAATATGTATGAAGATATTATGCTTGTATGTATGTAAATGTCTATGTCTGTTTGTTTGTATGTAGGTATGTAATATGAATGTATGTATGTATGTAAGTATGAATGTATGTATGTATGTACACGTATGTATGTATGTTGGCTGTATGTAAATATGCATGAATATTTACAATGTATACATAATACTATAAAATCTGTTCCTAGGGATGGTGTTTATATATTAGCCATATCTTATATTTAAAATACATATTATATTATAATTATATGTGTTTGCCTAACGAAATAATACTGAAAGTAGCTTACAATCTATCCCCCTCTACATGTTTATCTTCATTTGTACATAGTACATCCTTCTCTTCCCTGTCTATGGTGGGGGCTGCTGGTGGATTCTACTACTACCACTCTTTCCTTTCACTCTTTCACTGTCATTTCATTTTCATCTTACTGTCTCATCTTAATTCACCCTGAAATCACTGCATATGATGGTGGACGGGGTAAACTTTCAATTAAACAAACAAAATCTCTGTCCCTGTTTGACATTATGTTTCCAACTAACTTTAAACGCTACTTTGATTTTTTTTTTTTTACTCAGTCAGTTAAAAGGCAGGAACTAGGTCATGTATTGTGTTCTCTCTCTCCTGCCTTTGCACCTCTCCATCTCTCTGTCTCTCTGTTTGCATCTCTATATGAATGTCTTTCCGTCTTCTGGTAAATCCTACTTCTTTTCCTTTGACTCGTTAACTTATCTTTCTTTGTACTGTTTCTCTCTCATGTATTATATGTCACCCTGAGATCATTGCATATGGTGGACGGGGGAAATTTCAATGAAATAAATGGTTATCATGTGTTTATCTCCTCTTTTAATGTATTGACTCTGTTGGTATTTGTCTAAGAGATTTTAAGATTAGACCTACAACAAAATGCAAAGGTCGGGTTGGAGTCTTGTTAGATTTTTATGTCACTTATATAAATGTTTGAATGGCAAAACATTTTACATTTGAGAACTTTGAAACAACTAATGAATGCACAGCTTCAGACAAATAGAGAGATATGATAATATGCAAGTTATCATTTGTAGACATTCCACTACAATTATGCATGAGACCCACTATACAATACTGTATTTTAAATTTTGTATAGTGTTTTGATTTTCTCTATTAAACTATGAATAAATTTAACTATTTATTCTCTCACTGAGACTTGTTAAAGAATCAATATATAAGTGTTGATTCATTGTCAAAAATGTAAACAGCGTTATAACTGTAAATTTTTGAGTAAAAATTGTCAAATCATTACTTTCACTACTTTCGAGTAAAGTTAAAATTTACAGTGTCTTTGATTCAAACAGGTTTTTTTCCATCCATTTACAATGGCTTTTAATTTATTACAATGGAGCTTGGTTACAACGGGATTGTTGGGTCTGGTTTTTTCAATTTGATTTGATTTACCCACAACTAAGGTAATCTTGGGGTTTTTGGGAGGAATGATTTTTCATTTTGCCCGGTTTCAACCGTCGATGGAGTTCAAACCCACGATCTTCAGGTTGAGAGGCCAACACCTTGCCTTTGGGCTACCGAGTCTGGGGGTAATGTCCTGTTGTAGCAGAGTCTTGTTTAACTACATTATGTACAATGCTAGATAAACAATGCTAATACTATCCATGACTCTAGTGTCAACTTCGAACAAAGACACTGCAACGTTAGTTAGCACAGGCACACATTCAGAGATGACCAAAGTTGTTCCAGTCTCCTTACTGTCCACGTTAATCTCCAAACAGGCGCAAGTTTTTTATGACTATTATCACACACACACACAGAGCCACAGGTGGGTACTGGTGTGATCAAGCATTGCTATGCCACAGTAAGTACTAAAGTAGTATTGAAGGCCCCAGGTCTACATGATGCAGGCTAATAAAAAAGAAATACAGTATGGCGTGTAGTGGGCCCTATGTAAAGGCACAATAATATGTAACATGTAACATTATTGTAGCCTACATGAATGATATGCGGGTTTAGCCTACGGACAGTGTCACAGGAGAGCACCAGTCCAATGGTTCCTTCTTAGTAGTATATTTTTTGATGTTAAGAGTAGAGTAGCTTTTTACATCGATAAGAATTATTTTTTACCTTAAAAGGCAGTGTACTGGAGTGCATTTATTTCGCACAAAGTCCCGCTTCACCCTACAGAAACCAGGATATGCTCTGGCTCTATGGGCCTTAATGGCCTTTAAGGAACTTTATTCACATTTTACTGTGTTTTACTGATAACCCACAGCCTTCAAGAATACATTCCAATATCACAGATGATGTGAACGTGGTGTGTCATTCAAAGAATGACAATGTAAAGTTTCATGATCTAACCACGGATGTCAATCACAATAAAACTTGTCTATGAAACTACAGTCTTAAAATGTTGTGGTAAAGAAGATTAGAAATAAGAGTAAGAAATTAAGAGTCATATAATTTCATGTTTATCATAGATGATTTTCAAGTTTTATTCATTTGATACATCGCCATTGTAATTATTAAAAATAACAATATATATAATAAAATATAATACTTTCAGACTGGGAAATTTACACAGACATAAAATATAAAACAAACTCAGCATAACACAAATGTTATTGTCATCCTTGCTTTTCAATTTCAATACATTTTCTCCCAAACAAACACAATTCATAGATAGAACATTAACTTCATAACTCAGAACTTCCATTTAGAATGAATAGACACAAAATAATAAATATTACATGACATGTTATTAGTGATGAATACTGACATTGAGTAATATTGAAGCCCTCTATGAACAAAAGAGAGACGAACACAAAGGAATGGACAGAGAAAAATTGTTAGACACCAATAGATTTAAACTCATGACCTCTGCATCCACTGCCTCGCCATGAAAAAAAAACAGCAAGACCTGGTGCCCTTTTTTCATAATGACAATTCAGCAATATATTTGGTCAACATTTAAATCAATCTATATAATATATGTGTGTAATATCACTCACAACAATTCAACAATATCAACAAAATGAGTACATCTTCATGAAAACAGTTAAAATAAATTAACTTTTATCATATTTTGTGATCTCTTTCTTCTACCATACCATAAAAATAACAAGATAATGACACATTTGAAAACAAAGAACTCAGGTCTTTTGCTCAATCCATTAAGTTGAATAGTAAATGCAGTAATATATGGAAAATTTGATCCAGGAGCCTTACAAAGGCGCCTGTAACTCAGTCTGTACTGTAGAGCATCTGACTATCATTACCATCACAGAGACCTGAGTTCGATTCTCAGCCCGGGCAATTGTTTCTGGCAGTCCTGTCAACCCAGCAGTGAAATGGGTAGCCAGGTCCTCTGCAAAAGTAAAGGCAGCATGAAAAGCAATGGTAAACTACCACATCATGCCGTATGTCTAAAAAAATCAAGACTCTACATCTGAGTATGGGGGCTTACTTTACTTCAAGTCTTTATTAAAAGGTCTAAACAAGGAACTTTCACTATCATATAGCATTAATCAGCCCCAAACACCCACGATTCATCCCCAAACATGATCACACTGTCATACTGAAGGGAGATTTCTAAATCAGCCACTGGTACAAAATCAAGATTTGTTTGAAAGAAAATGCATTACATGTAAAGAAAGATGAATTTATAGTCCATATACCAGTACAAGTGCAGGCTCACCTACTGTACATCATTTATCCCCCAGCAGGCCATTTCATCCAAAGTTCTTCGCAACTCCCACGGGAGCATACAGTACATAAGCCTGTAAGGCTTTTCATACTAACACTCTGACAAAATCTTCCTCTACCTATAGCTGGGTACTCATTCACACCTGAGTGAAGTGAGGAAAGCAGAGTGAAGTATCTTTCGTAAGAGGACACTGTTGTGAACAAAAACCACCTGTGGGGCTTGAACCAGCGTCGTTGTGATTACCAACTCACAACACTGTGCTTCAGTTACAACGCCTCATGTACATGTCTTCACAAAGATTCTTTAACAAAATATCAGATGAAAAAAACAAAAACCCATCAGACACAAGCTGTACCGAACTACTGTAAGATCTGACTTTTAAACATCTGTAAAACATATGTGCATTTACAAAACATGACGAGCAGAAATTATACACTTTCCATCACAGACTACTTACAGTCCTTGATATCAAACACCCAACAAAAGTTGCCAACTAATCGTTTTGCTTTACAAGAAAACAGAGGTTTCCTAATCACTTACAATGCTTAAAAGAAGATGGTCACTTTATGGGTACATAATAGGAACAAACACGCATCAGCAAACCAAGCAATGATAGCATTTTCAAACAAGCATGAACATAACATAAAGGCAGACAAAACACATCGATCGTTACACCATTTACAGCACTAAGCTATGACCTGAAAAGAATTTCAAATATGGAAGAACTTCAACACATTATATAGCAGGAAATTTAATAAAATGGAAATACATCACCAGGAAAATCTACAAAGCTTCCCAGGTGGAACAGTTGGACAACTATTCTATGCAAGGGTTAAGTCAAGTAGCGGCTAAGTCAAGCTATAGATCATCTCACATTCCTATGACTATAAATCTAATGTTGACAAATAAATAATTATGTGTATGTCTCCCATTTTGAGTACAATTTGATTTATTGATAATGTTAACTGACATCTGATGCATTGTGAAAAAAATAGCTTGAAAACAAAAGAGTATATGTATAAATCAAGTTTTGCTGCAATCAACTTATCAATGATTGATAACACAAATAAATTATACATATTATGTAATAACCTCCATGAATATTCGTAGTATACATTTATTGCTACATCGATGAAAATTGTATTTTATCATATATATAGGGATGAATAGGTTTGACATTGACCCAAAATATCAAATGACAGTGTTGACACAAGTTTATCAAGCTGTTTTGTTTCTGTCATTTCTTTTTACAGCTATGCATACAAAAAACAAAAGGAAAAAGATAATTGCACAGTAACAAAATAGAAGCAAAATGGTTAACAAATGAAGGGGTTATTTCAATAGTGTGCCTATGTCCATTTTCATGAATAATGAGACAGAGAGATAATACTAGTCAATAAAAGGAACTGTTGCTTCCTGCAAAGTGTACAATTAATATGATGAAAATATGTCACATTTTCAGCTGTTTGAAACCTGGAACTTTCAAAGTCGACAGTGCCAAAGTCCATGATTTTTCACATTTTCTCTAAATCACGCAATTGTGACTTAGGCACACTATTGAAATGACGACTTCAAATCATACAGTTCATTGTAGTTTTGCCACAGATGATACCTGTCTGTGTCAGTAAAATTCCAGATAAATTAAAACACTTTTATCCATCTTTACAGTGTCAATGAAGATTTCTTTTTCTTTTGCTTTTTTATTTGACTAAGAGTCTACGGATGCCTTAAATCTAAACTATCCACAAGCTGTATTATATTACATTACTTTATAATGGACAACACTGAAACTCATACCACTGCCTTCGTGATGACATACAACCTGAGCGTGCCCTCGTTTCCGTCTTGTGACATCACAAGAAGCATTATGTGTCAAGTGTGTTACGAACCAAAAGTAGAACGTAGCGTTCTGTTGTGGCGGTTCTTTCAATTCGTTGAAGAGCAATTTCAGTTGGATTAAATCATTCTGCCAGTCTCAATTTATTATATTCTTATATTGTTATATTTAATGTTGTTTTAAGTGATTGTTCACTTTTATTCATTTATGGAATTGCTAGATCTATTGTTAATCAACAATGGGTGGTAAAAAGTGCTGTGTCCCCAACTGTAGGGGGAACTACGACGAGAAGGAAAAAGTTTCTGTTTTTCTCTTACCAAAAGATGAAGAGAGGAGGTCTTTGTGGATGAATAAAATTCCTAGAGATAATTTTGTGCCTTCATCAACTACTGTTGTATTTGTATGTGAGAGACATTTTGTTGATCATTTCATTGTTAGGATTGACTCAGCGACAAGAAAAGATGGTAGTGTTTTGACAGTACCTAGATCAAAACCTAAACTTACTGCTGATGCTTATCCTTCTATCTTTCCTAACTGCCCATCCTATCTATCTGAAACGAATCCTTTGAAACGAAAGAAACCTGAAGATAGACGTCATGAGATGGAGGAAAGGGACAACAGTTCTTTTACTGAATGGTTAGAGAACAATAAAATCAATGATTTTTCTCATTTCAATGAGGATTTAAAAACACGAATAGATTCTAAGTGGTTGTACAGATTCCAAAATGGCAACGACAACATTGCTGACCACGCCCAACCATCAGTATCTATCATGGATAATTACTGGAGTTTCTATAGGCTCCTCGATGATCTGGAAAGTGCACCTATGCTGACGGCAACAGTTAAAGTTTTCATAGACATGCATGTGGAAATCTTTACAAGTAAAGGAGGTGAGTTTGAATTTGATTTTTCTGTATTATAAAGTAAAGTGTGTACACTTATATAGCGCATAATATTCCCCGATAATATCAGGCTCTATGCTGTACAATATTTACTCCCTGACAGGCCAAATGAAACCAAATTCATTTTCAACTCCCTTGGGAGTGTACAGTACCAGCGCTGTTTAAGCGCTTCAATACTACTGACAATATCCATCACTACCTATAATAGCCAGGTACTCATTTTCAACTGAGTCGATAATGATGATGACAACATAATATGCTTAATTCATATATTTTTACAATTTCATGTGGGAGATAATTTAACGGGTCTGGGGAGGGAAATCAGTGAGTCATATATATATATATATATATATATAATATATATATCTAGTTAAGTCAAGAATTTTGATGTGTTGAGTTCTTATGTTGTGTGTCAATCTGATCTATTTTTAATATATTTTTTGTATTTCTGACTGACTATACTAACTGGTAATGGTCTTTTCTAATTGTTTTTTCTAGGTCGTGTACCGAAAGCATCATTGTCTTGGATTTTGGGAAGCCTCAATCTTCAATCCTCAAAACATAGTCTCAGTTTGATACGATTCTGTCACATTTCTCAAGTGGACATTCTGGTATGGAAAGTGCTGATCTTGATCAAAAACTTAAACTTTTGATGAATACAGTGGAAGAGATTTGCTCTGTTGATTGTGAAGATGAAGAAAATGATGCCAAGAAAGACAGGTTGGTGTTTCTAGTCCAGCAAATGAAATTAAGTGTATCCTCTTCAAAGAAATATTCCTGTTACACTTTGATTTGGGCTTTCATAATTCATGCCTTAGCTCCTCGTGCCGACGCGATCATGAGAAGTTCATACCTTACACTTCCTCATCCTTCTTATTTAAGGAAGCTTGCTTCGGTCTTTCAGATAAGGAGTGGCTTGACAGAGGAAAATGTTCATACAGAATACTTAAAACAAAAATGTTCCAATCTCGCTCCAAGAGAGCGAAGTGTCATCTTAATGTTGGATGAGATACATATATCGCCACGTGTTTCTTACAAAGAAGGCAAGTTGGAAGGATCAGCTATCAATTGTCCTATAGCTGAAGCAAGCACTGCACAAGTGTTCATGATTTCTTCTGTGTTATCGAAATCAAAAGACCTCGTGGCAATCATACCTGTTAAAAACGTTAATGCAGCCTGGTTGAAGGAAACCATTTAGAATGTTCTAGATCTATTTACACGCTACTGGATATTCAGTCCTGTGCATAATTTCTGACAACAACCGAGTGAATAGAAATGCTTTCACAATTATGGCAGGAGGGACCTTGCAAACCTCTATCACACACCCAAATGATCCTACGCAACGTTTGTTTTTTCTGTTCGATTCAGTACATTTGTTCAAATGCATTCGAAACAATTGGTTAATGCAAAAAGATGTCAAAAAAACCTTCATGTTTCCTTCTCTAAGTGTAGACACCATGAATAACACCAGTTTGTTGCGATCTTCCTTTTCTCATTTGATAAAACTGTATAATCATGAAAAATGTTCAACTATCAAGCTTGCCCCAAGTCTGAATTATAAATCTTTGCATCCTACTTCATTGGAGAAACAAAATGTTCAACTTATGCTCAACGCTTTTGACATCAGGAATATCACTGCCTTAGAGCATTTTGAAAGAAAGTGGAAAATTGATACACAAGGAACGAGAGAGTTCATTTCTTTATAAATAAATTGTGGAATATTTTCAATGTTAAACACCCTTACAAAGGAGCATGGCAAAGGAATGACAACTGTAATCCAATTTCATCGACTGAGGACCAAAACCTATCTGTCATGCAACATGCATTTAAATGGTTGGAGGAGTGGAAAGGCTGTGGTCTGAAACCAAGGGAAGGAATTCTTTCCAATGAAACAATGACTGCCCTAAGTCATACTTTGTCTGCATCCATTGAACTGTGCATATATCTTCTGTGGGAAAGAGGATACAAATATGTCCTGCTTGGAAAATTCCAAACGGATGATCTTGAATTGCGTTTTAGTCTGTATCGACGATTGAGTGGATGTAATTTCCATGTATCTGTTCAGCAACTACTTGAAGGAGAGAAAAAATTAAAATTCTAAGTGTTCTACACATGATCTCAGCATCAAAGGGCTTACTTAAGCTCAAAGATATTACTCTTCCTCTTGAAGAGACGAAAGCCCAAATGGAATTACATTCTTGTGACTGACACACAGTTTGATTTTTTAATCCACTGTTATGTGATTGTGACACACAGTTTGATTTTTTAATCCACTGTTATGTGATTGTGACACGCAGTTTGATTTTTTTAATCCACTGTTATGTGATTGTGACACACAGTTTGATTTTTTAATCCACTGTTATGTGATTGTGACAATATTGATATCAACAACGAGCAACAAAAAGTACTTGTTTTCATTGCTGGATATTGTATTGTTAAACTTTTGCGTGAAACTGTATGTGATACTTGCAAACATGAATTGAGCATTGACCGTCAACTCAAGTCGAGGCATCAAATGAATGCTACTCCTATATTTCTGCATTGGACCGAGGAGGTCTCAAATGGCCTTCAGACTTTGTTTTAAATATTGTGACAGAGACTTTCAAAGTTTTTCAATTCCTTATTGGAAGCTCTTCACATGAAGAGAAGTTTTTGTCATGTTTCAATGAACGACTGCTTGTAACAAGACTAGTGAAGCAGTGATTTAGCAATTAAATCTTTTGGACCAAAAGTGTCAAGAATGTGAGAAGGACCACACTGATTCCATTTCAAAGATATGCAAACCAGCTGTCAATATATTTCTGAATAATTATTCTAACAGCTTGACGGACAAAAATGTGTCATCTAAGAATTAAAGAAAGTTAAAAACATTCACAAAAGAGTTTGATATTTCACACAATATCAGAATATAATATCATCATCTGTATCACCTTAAAGAAATATTTTTAATGCAGCCGCAATGATTGTTTCAACTATTTTATGTGTCTAATGTGTTTTTATGTCTTTATGCCATGTTTTATTATGTAAATGTAAAGCGCACCGCAGATGTGGATGTTCAGGCGCTATATAAATCAATTATTATTATTATTATAATTATAAATCAGAATGTTATTTTTATTGATTATAATTATAGGTACTGTACATGTTCTTTATATAATATATTATTATAGTATAGCTGTAACATTTGGGAGGAGTTACCGATTGGGGAATGGTGCTAGATAAAGAAAGAAAGAAAGAAAGAAAGAGAGAGAGAAAGAGAGAGACAGAGAGAGAGAGAGAGAGAGAGAGAGAGAGAGAGAGAGAGAGAGAGAGAGAGAGAGAGAGAGAGAGAGGGGGAGAGAGAGAGAAGAAAGAGAGAGACAGGGAGGGGAGAGATCATCCTTCCTTATTTTATCATTCATCATCGTATTCACTGATTTACCGCTAGAAGTTCGTACACATTATATTAATTTAGCGCTCTGTTTTATTTGCAATATCATAGATCTATGTCAGAGTCAGTTTATTGTTAAAATAATACATTGTGGAGTACAACGGTGAATTTAAAAACAAATCTAACACTAACACGGTGTGTAGATCAGTAGATCTAGTTAGTTACTATCGGGGAAAACGAAGAGCGAGAGAGATCCCCGGTCTACACGGTCGCGAGTTGGTGGATGCTTCTCTGACGTCACAGCTAGGCAGGATCAGGCTATATATCACGACGGTGGCGCTCATACCCAGTAGCATGTATAACTTGGCCATGAATGTGTCTCACATGCAAACATTTAAATAGAAGAAGCAAAGCAAGCCATTATTGGTTTCCAGGAAATTGGGAATCCATTGAAAAACAAGAATCAGCAAGAAGGCATTTCAAACATGCTATGAAAGCATTATATTTTAAGTTGGTGGGTTTCTAGAAGAGTTGCGTAAACTTCATCATTACCTTACAGAATGTGCTAACCACTGCAAAGCTACAACTACAAAGAGTGTACACTAATGAGGTGTCTCATGAAAAAAAACAAAAAGAAAACAATACAAAAAACAAAAAACATTCATACAAAAGAAATGCACATCAAAAACTGAAAACAAATTACAGGAAATTTGAAATATTCTCTTTCCTTTTATCAATTCCCATTCTACGTTCCGGTGCACTGGTTGAGATACCCGAAATGATCTTTCTCCAGGCTATCCTGTACTGACATCATTTGTTTCCTTCTTCTATGAAGCTTAAATTTCTTTGCTTTGGTGCCTCTTTTATATTATATATATATTGTTTCACAGTATCCTGATATAAGTGACGAGGTGTGGATGTGATTGTGATGGAATAATCTAATAATCACGGTAAATGAGCAGTTTTGTCACTTGCCATGTTTACATGTATTACATAGCAACATATCAATTCATTCTATATATATATATATACACATATATGATTCATTTCAACAATGACCAGCACTGTTATATATATATACAATATAATACATTGACATTAATGGCATTTGTAATGACCTTGGCATAGACAACAGGAAAACACAGGTTATGGTGGGATTTACTTCTCACAAAGTCAAGGCGTTATGCAATAAACTATGACACTACTAAGCCTATGAAACTGAACAGAATTTTTAATGATGGAAAGTCTCCTGTCCACCACATGCAGGGACCTAAAGCTAAATTAATGGAAACTGTGAAACCATATATATATATATATATATATATATATATATATATATATATATATATATATATATATATATATATATATATATATATATATATATATATATATATATAATATATATCGACGGTATTGAGCAAAATTGTTGTATCACGATGAAAATCAAGTAATCAGTGTTTAGTAATCACGATGAAAATGACATAAGAATCAAATATTTGAAACAAATTGTTGCGCACTTCAGTCATGTTGTAACTTAGAAAAATTGAGAACTTTACAAACTTTGAAGCCATTTTTTCTAAAAACTTAAAATTTTGTATACACACGAAATCATTGTTCTACACCAGCGATAAAATAATGAATGATAAAATGCAAAAGAACTAAAAGAAGACAAAGACATTTAATTTTAATCCCTGCCAGTGACACGTGCCAACCATCCACTATTCACATTTGAAAATATCATCAAGTCCCTACCAAACAGGATGTTGTGATATTCTTCATTATTTCAAAATCAACAAATGCTGTGTTGCTGTAGTTGCCTCTTTTCTCCTTTCATAAAACGCTCTTTCCTGTTTATATATATCTGTTACAGATTTTAATCAAATAAATAGATCACAATTGCTTGTCTTTTCCTCCAGATATTTCAATGGGCTCATCACCACATCAAAGTCTTTGTTTCATGGTCTATGAATGATAGGGTTAAACAGTCGTAAACATTTGAACTTGAACACTTCCAATACCCATGTCAGACACAGGTGGTCTAATACTGTATTTGTTTTGAGACTATTTCACTCAAACTGCAGTCAGTCAACAATGTCTGTGCTGATGTAGATGATTTATGAGATGAAAGAAAACTCTACAAGTCTTTTTGCATGGATTATCTGTAGGGATGATGTGAAATAAGGATTCGGAAATTGTCCATCACTCCTGCTGTGAAAATGAGCCAAAATGGAATAAAAATGTAGTACAAGCTGATGTTGAATGATTCGAGGCGTAAACACAGCAATATCTGAAACACGACTTTACACGTGCAGCAAGCTAAGATGGCGTATTTTCTCTTCTTTGTCATGTCATTTCTGTCGACTCGTAAGTTGTAAATAGACCGAAAGTGGATGATGATGTTCACTGTAGAAGAATAAATATAATAGGTGATTGTTTTTTCATACAAAAGTGTCACTACTATTAAAATCACAATGACATTCCTACTGTCCATAATTTCCATCCTTCCTTACCATGCTATAAAATCTAAAATTTCTACAAAACTTGTCTTAGCCAGTAAAGCCAGTTTATTCAAATTTTGGACCATATCATGACATCAAAATGAAGAGTTTCAAACAGTCAAAGATGATATTTACGTCTTGCATAGATTTCTTTTCATCTTTGTAGTCCAATCAGCTGAATGAGTGAATCATTTGATATTTATCCCCCCAAGATGACACATAAAATTGAATTGTATTTTTAAAATTCATTAAGTCATCATGAATGATTTCATCCTCTCTTTGAGTAAAATCTCTGGCTTCAGTAGAGTCTATCTAGGAGATCTAGATGAGATCTGAGTTCAAATTTACTCGATCAACTCTGAAAAGATCTAAAGCTACCCATCTACGTCTAGAATAAATCTAGCTCGATACTGGACATGGTCCCGATATCACCTCTCATGCTCCTCAATCGACAGAGCGTTGCATAATATACTACGAAAGGGCCTTTCACTTTTACGTGTGTTGTTCTCCAGTCGTCGCCCTATAATTACTCCCACTTTAACACCGCTGACCATAGTCGTCGCCCTATTCTTACTCCCACTTTAGAACCGTTGACCATAGTAAATGAAGCGAAAAATACACTGTAGCGGTGCTAGAGTGGGAGTAATAATAAGGTGACAACTTTGGCTAGGGAAGCGGATCTTCAAGTTGTCTTCTTATAACTCCCTCGTGTGTGTTTTCCAGTCGTCGCCCTATTATTACTCCCACTTTAGCATCGCTGACCACAGGCGCAATGGTAGGAAATACATGGCGGCGGTACTAAAGCGGGAATAATAGTAGGGCAACGACTGACTTGGGAAGACGACTTGGAAACACAAGAACGGGGCTTTTTGTTGTTTGTTTTCATGCAAGGGTTAAGCCCCCCTGAACCCCCACATTTTTCTCAAGAAGAGGTAAGACTGAAAAACAGAACCAGTAAGGAGTAATTATTATTCACCACCATCAGGAAACAAGATTTGCTTTGATCAGCTATTTTGAAGAAGGCAGACACAAGGAGTATAGATATATTCAAATATATCAAGTTTTTTTAATGCAGAACACCCTCCTCCACTACCTCCTCAGGATAAACTATGGAAATCTTTCTTTCTTTCTTTATCAGCTCCCATTCTACCTTCCAGTGTATGGGTTTTAGATGCTCGAAATGATCTTTCTCCAAGCTGTCCTGTCCTGATAGTTTTTGTCTCCTTCGGTAAAAGTTAAATTTATTTGCATTAATGCCTCTTTTATATCTTCTTCCCACTCTCTCCGAGGTCTGCCTTTTGGTCTTTTACCTTGAGTTTTAGCACTATATACTGATTTAGCTATTCTATTGTCATTCATTATCTTAACATGCCCAAACCATCTTAGTTGATTCATTTCTATCTTAGTTTTTATGCTATCTGCTTTGGTTTGATCTCTTATTGTTGTGTTTCTGATTTTGTCTCTTTTAGTTTTCCCTACTACTCTTTTTAGATATATCATTTCGGCTGCCTGCATTCTACTGTCTAAGGTCCAGGTTTCACTGCCATAGAGGAGAGTAGGACAATAAACTGTGTTGTATACTGCCATTTTGGTTTTGTTGACAATTCTTGTTTACCTACAAATGCCTTTCCTAAGTGGTTATTGCACTTGCCTTTCGGATTCTCTGGCTGATTTCTTCTCTTAGTTTTCCCTCTGAGTTAATCATTACTCCTAAGTAATTGTAGCTTTGAACTTGCTCTAAATTCTCCCTGCCTAATTTAAGATTTTGTGTTTTAGCTTCCCTAGTTACTAGCATTGTTTTGGTTTTTCTTTGCATTTACTCTCATTCCTCTTTTTATTTAATTCATTATTCATTGTGTTGATATTTGACTGAAGGTCACTTTCTGATTTTCCAAACAGAACTAAATCATCAGCAAATGAAAGCATTGATACATTTACTGGTTTGAGCTTCCACATACCTACATTCATTTTCTTCATGTTTGAGGATGCCTTTGCGACTGAATCCATAAATGTGATAATAACAAAAACACGACTTAGGATACAACCCTGTCTTACTCTTACTGTAAAAAATTTTAATGGCTCCTATTAAATTTTGCTCTACATTGTGTTCTTTTAAGGAATGCCATTTGTTCGTCCCTCTCACAGTGTCAAATGCCTTTTCTAAGTCAATAAAACACAGGTGCAAGTCAATGTTTCTCTCAAGGAATTTTTCTATTATTTGTCTAATTGTAAATATATGTGATCTTGTACACTTCTTCCTGGTCTAAATCCACTCTGATGCTCTTCAATCTGATCCTCTACTCTTTTTCTTCAGTCTCATTTCCAGAATCCTGGCATACACTTTTCCTGCTACGCTAAGTAGTAATATCCCTCTATAGTTTGAGCATTCCATGGTTGATCCTTTCTTGTGTATTGGTACTACAGTTCCTTTTTCCAGTCGTCTGGCACCTGTTTCGACTTCCATGCTTGTTGACATATTGCATGTAGTAGTTTGTCTGCCTCTCTCCCTTGGTTTTTAATCATTTCTGGATAAACTTGATCTGCTCCTGGGGCTTTTCCTGAATTAACTTTTCTTATAGCTGTTTGAAGTTCTTCCACTGAGATATCTACTTCTTCAGCTGTCTCATCTCCATTACTTGTTAATCTTAATAATTGATCTGTACTCCTTGTTTCATATGTTCTGGAGGGATTATGTAATTGTTGAAAATACTTTCTCCACGTTTCCATGATTTCGCTGTCTCCTTTCATTATTTCTCCTTTGGCATTCTTAATTTGTCATATTGGGCATGTTTTGGTCTTTCTCATGCTCTTTATTGCTCCTCAGAACAGCTTTTGATTTCCTTGATAGCTTTCTTGAAGTCTTTGACCAAACTCTTCCCATTGTTCCTGTTTTGCTTTCCTAACTTCCTCTTTGGCGATAGTTCTTTTACTCACGTAATCTATCCTATCCTCTGGTCTCTTTGTTTGTAAGTATTTCTTCCAGGCATATTTCTTTTCTTTGATCTTAGCCTTGACACTCTCATTCCACCATGCTGTCCTTTTCCTATCTCCTTTAATTTGTTTCCTGCCACAGACCTCTTCAGTACAACTGAGGTGTTTCTTTATATTGCCAATTTTCTTCTATTATGCTTTCCTTCAGATCCATCTGCCTTTCACTGATAGATCTTTTTATCCTGGATTGGTACATCTGTTTTATTATTGGTTTATTTAGTTCTTCTATTTTGAGTTTATTAGCTTTCTTCTCTTTCCTTTTCTGTTTGTTTTCTTCAGTTAATAATCTCAATTTGGCTATCACTAGGTGATGATCACTAAATATTTCAGCTCCTCTGCTTACTATAGCATCAATTGTACTGTAAAAAAAGGAGCTGCTAACTATTATGTAGTCTATAATTGACTTTTCACATCTGTCTTCATTTACTCTTGTATATTTGTGGATATCTTTATGAGGAAAAAATGTGTTAGCTATTTTCATGTTATGCTTTAGGCAAAAATCTATTAGTTTCTTTCCATTTGGAGAAGTTGTTGTCTCCCCTTCTTTACCTATTACTCCTCCTGAAGTTTCTATATTGTTGTCCACTCTAGTGTTTAAATCTCCTAAAACCATTAATTCCTGTTTAGGTTTGAGATTCTCTGCAACTACTTGTAAATCAATTTGAAGGTATCTTTTTCTTCTTTGGGGGCATCTTCGTTTGGTCCATTTAATAAGCTATTAATAATTTAATTTCTCTTCCTTTTTTGGTTTAATATTTACCTCTAATAGCCGTGGGCTTACAAATTTCCAACTTTCAAGTAGCATTTCTTGCCTTTTATGCATTAGGAGGCCTACTCCTGCTCTAGCTCTATCTTTGATATCTCTCCTGAGAAGATTAAAGTATGATTTGGTCCTACATTTTCTATTCCTTGTCCTTTTTCTTTGTTTCTGTAATAGCCAAAATGTCTACATTGAACTTTTCCATTTCTTCAGCTAATTTTAACTCCTTCCCATTGATTGCCCCTAACATTCCATGTTCCAAAAATCACAGTCCGTTCTTTTCAGAGTCGTCTTCGAAAGTTCAAGCCGGGTATATCATTGTATATATATATTACTTTGAATCAGGTTGTTTTGAATAAGTAGGGGATAAGCCCACTGTACCCTGGGTAGATGGTGGGGCTGCCACCTTGAGGCCCCTACCGGGCCTTGTTATTTTCTGTCAGGGTTAACTCCCTTAGCCTTTGGTCACTCAAGACCAGCCTGCAAGGCAGCAGGTTGTTTTCTTTCAGGGTTAACTCGCTTAGCCTTTGGTCAGCCAAGACCTGCCTGCAAGGCAGCAGGAGACTCGTGGAGGGCGGGATCATCTACTCCCCCGTACAGGTGCTTACCTGTCACTGCCTGGGCTATGGAAATCTAATAAGAAAAAATGTATCTCTCTCAAGTCTCATTCCCAGAGTAAGGCCGAGAGGAGATGGGAGCAAAGAACAGAAATGTATAATGTAGGGTAGACCTCACAGAGTGGCGAGATTGAGGAGAGAGCACCGCCAAGTGTCAAACAGTCATGTAGGCATGTAATCAGTGAGAAGTGAGAGGAGAGGGAATCAGTATCACAGTAGGCTAGCCTACATGCGGTTAGTTGGCCTGAGTCGGTGACAGATAGTGAGAGCGTGATCGGTGTGTTTTTTCAGTGAGTCGGGTCGGCGATACACTGCAAACAGTATCGTTTAACTATTTTCAAGTTCTGATACTGTCTGGCGGTGCTAAGGTGTCATTATGCCGATATCTAAATTGTCAGGGACAGTGGGCGATGAGACATAGAATAGATCTAGATCTAGGTGCATGGGCATAACCGCACTTTAACACCGCCAGGCAGTATCGAACTTGAAAATAGTTAAACGATATTGTTCGCAGTGTATCCTGACTCACTGAAAAAAACACCGCAATCATGCTCTCACTCTCTCCGACTCAGGCCAACTGACCGCGATGTAGGCTAGCCTCTCACCGTGATATTGATTTTCTCTCAGGCTCTCATTTCTCACTGATCACATGCCTCCATGGGCGAGTCTAAAAATAGAAATATTGACATGATTGTTGGACACTTGGCGGTGCTCTCCTCAATCTCGCCACTCCGTGAGGCCTACCCTATATACATATATCTGTTCTGTGGTCCCATCTCATCTCGGCCTAACTCCGGGGAATGAGACTTGAGATATAATATACACTTTTCTTATTAGATTTCCATAGCTTATCCTGAGGAAGGAGTGGGGGAGGGTGTTCTGCATTAAAAAAAACTGTGTTCCTATGTCGATATTTGAATATATTTATACTCCCTGTATCTACTTTCTTCAAAATAGCTGATCAACTCAATTCTTGTTTCCTGATACAGGGGAATAATAATATTATCATTTTATCTCCTTACTGGTTCTGTTTTCAGTTTTATCCTCTTCTTGACAAAAGTGTGGGGAGGTTTGCAAGAAAACAAATAAAACAAACAGCAAAAAGCCCGCTCTTGTGTTTCTACATCGTCTTCCCAAGTCAGTCGTCGCCCTACTATCAGTATTATTACTCTCGTTGTAGCATGGCCGCCGTGTATTTCCCTACCATTAAGCCTATGGTCAGCGATGCTAAAGTGGAAGTAATAATAGAGGCGACGACTGGAGAACAGCCATGGCTTGAAGCCCCGCTTTCCTGGCCCAAGTCGTCACCCTAATATTACTCCCACTTAAGCACCATTGCAGTATATTTTTCGTTTCATTTACTATGGTCAGCGGTGCTAAAGTGGGGAGTAAAATAGGGCGACGACTGGAGAAATACACGTAAAAGTCCAGAGGCCTTCACAGCACATCCGCAACACTCTGTCAATCGAAGAGCATGAGAGTGGGATATCAGGACCATGCCCAGTATCGAGCACAAGCTGGATTTGTAATCGTATTCGAGGTGAAATCTTGCGGTGCTAAAGTGCGATTATCCTGGAGTATGAATAATATGTTGAATTGAAGCTCGACAGAAGTCAGAAGTCTCGATCCAATAATAGGTAGAGCTAAATCTAAAATCTAGTCTGAAACTGTTGTTAACCAGCACTCACCAACGATATAAATTACAACAACTGCATCTAAAATCCACAGCGGTATGAATATGAGAAACCAGTTCCAGTCAACTTTGCCATCCACACGCAAAACAAATAAAATCATGAACACCAAGTGGGTGAACCATGTAAACAAACTTTTCTGAACAGCCGACATCTTGATGCATCGAAGTGATTCTAATTCCTGTAAACGTCCACTCTGAGAGCTAGTATTACGGAAAGATCAGATCACCGTACATCGTTGTACTTTTCCACTAAAGCCCCGTGTAACATGTATCATGTGTTGGCCTATAATATTAATGTATTTATATATTTTTGTATCTATGCATACATATATATGCATGTATGTGTATGTGTGTGTATGTGTTAGTATGTACAAATGAATGAATGAATGAATGGATGGATGGTTATAAATGCAAGAGAATGTCTGTTTATAATATATGTGTTTGTGTTATGTGTAAGTACATGTGTAAAAATGTGTGTATTAACTTTTATTGTGCGTTTTCATTTTATCAATACCAAACTTTGCCCATAGATATGAAAATATTAGATTGGCCTTCAAGAGGAGTGGCACCCAGCTACGGCTTTGGAATAAAAATCATGTGGCAACGTCCTGTCCAGGAGGTGGTTTTTTAATCGTTCCACACCCTCTATAGAAATCGGGATAAGCTCTGGCTATATTAGCCGTAGCGACCTCCAATTATATTTTCTTACATTAGCAGATGACAACAACAAAACAGCAACAAGCAAAAATAACCTAGAGCAGATCTTCAATGGTTTTCTTTTTTTCAAATAGGACGAATATTTAAATCCGTAACTGATCTATGAAGCTTGCTTGGAGAAATATTGATATGTGATTTTTTTAAAATAATTATTTATTTACTTATTTATTTATTCATTAATTAATTTCTTTCTTTCTTTATTTATTTATTTATTTACTTGATTTCGTTTATTTATCTGTAATTCATTTTAACAGCAATGTAGCAACGTAACCTGGAAACGACCTTGTTTACCAGCGAGACGTTCTCTCATTGGTGGGCTTCATTTATTTCTTTTATTTCATAGTCACCAGACTACTCATACTAGGAACACTGTTTTTATTCAATGGCTAGTGCTATGTCGGGAAATAATGTTCGACTATAATATAGACAAAGCGTTTTGGGTTCTAAAGAGACCATATTTTCGGGATTTCAAAATTTGGAGTCTTTTTCAACTCTCCTCAAATTTAGGTGGGCGTTTGGCGAAGGGAGATACTTGTAGGTCCTTATTCTTTCCTATCACTCTTTAACATGCATGTATATGCCCTTTGTTCACAAAGAGCAGAGCCAAAAATGTGATTCAAAAAGCGTCCCCCTAAAGGCCAAGATTACTGCTCATGGTGGAGGTGTAAACCAACGAATGAATGAATCAGGTCCACACTGCCTTTACGAGATATTGACGTGATACAATAAGGATGCCACTTTGCAGAGGCGTGGCGTGCCCATTATTGTAGATGGTGCCACGATAAAATACCGTCATAATATCATACTTTCAGGCAACTGATATAAATCATGAAACACGATGTAGTACAATGTACAATGTAATAACATTACAGTGTACTTACGTTAATGTGAGACAAAATCTGTTCGACGACTCTTCACCTCCACAAACTTTTGAACAGAGAGAGCGAGAGAGAGAGAGAGAGAGAGAGAGAGAGAGAGAGAGAGAGAGAGAGAGAGAGAGAGAGAGAGAGAGAGAGAGAGAGAGAGAGAGAGAGAGAGAGAGAGAGAGAGAGAGAGAGAGAGAGACAGACAGACAGAGAGAGAGACAGAGAGAGAGAGAGAGAGAGAGAGAGAGAGAGAGAGAGAGAGAGAGAGAAAGAGAGAAAGAAAGAGAGAGAGAGAGAGAGAGAAAGATGGAGAGAGAGAGAGAGAGAGAGAGAGAGAGAGAGAGAGAGAGAGAGAGAGAGAGAGAGAGAGAGAGAGAGAGAGAAGGGCGAGAGAGAGAGAGAGGAATCACCATAAAACCTGATAGTGAAAGGGCTTGCAGAGAAGTGTGGTTTAAAACTGGTGTGTGTGTGTGTGTGTGTGTGTGTGTGTGTGTGTGTGTGTGTGTGTGTGTGTGTGTGTGTGCGTGCGTTGGGTAAAGCAAGTCGATGCGGTGGGTGTATTGCAAAGAAATCATCGTAGTACCTTCTTGGTGATTTGCAATATTTTACAAGTGGCACCCAAAAAAAAGAAGCAGAACACGCCCCTGCCACTTTGGCAAACCTGTCACGCACAAAGTTATCTCCTAGTTGTGTGCGTGTGCGCACAGTTGAGAAATATCTACGCACATGAATAAAAAAAAAAAAGTGTCTTGTCTAACGTTCATTCTCATGCACACAGCGCACATAACTGGGAATATTTTTCCTCATCAAACTTTGCACCACACCACAAAAATGTGCGCACAGAGACTAGGAAAAGATAATCTATAGGGGACGTCGGTCACCAACGAGGCGACCAGGTCACGAACCAAGGAATGCGTCTAAAGAGCAAACGGCCGTTGGTACGGTTTTGTGTCCTGGTAGGCTACAAAGTTGTAAATCCATCGTGTTTACCTGTGGATTTGCGCTGAATGGTAACTTTTTAATGATTTTTTTCGATAGCGATCGTGGTGTGGACAATATTGTGCATGCATAGCTATCTGATCCGGGGCAGCTATGCATGTCGGATGAATGAAGGAACAAAAGCATTGAGAGGCACTGGAGAGCGTACAGTCAGGCATTATCCGTAGCATGTATTCATGCTATAATACAACACAACCACTTTGCAAATTTGAAAAGTATCCACTTGGAACTTCACTCATCTTCTATTTATAGAATATCAATAATTGCCTTTCACCTTATTCAATACTTTCATTCTTTGAGTTTGGTTTCGCGTTAGTAGCTCGGGCGATTGAACGTTGACGGTCTTCCAGGAGACCTGAGCTCGATTCTCAGCACTTGACATACATTTTATTGTCGATCCAGCAATGCATTATTTTGGTAGCTAGTATCTACATGTAGTTCTTTTCAGATTGAGCAAAAGCAAAATCGACGTGGAAAAGCAATGCTTGTGTATCATGTTGATGTCTTGTACATCAGAGTTATGTCTTGTATATCAGATTTATGTGTACCACGGAATTCCGTAAGACTAAAAATAATTATTTTACGTCACATAGACTATCATTCGTTTATCCGAATTTCAAAACCATTTGTTTCGTGTGTAACATATATAACCTGCGTATCCGATTTAGGTCTTGTGTTTCTTGTATTTGTTTCTTGTGCCCTTTTTGCGTCATGACATTAAAATTGTTTCCAACTGTATGTCTTGTGTATAAGATATGTGTCTCCTGTGACATGTTTTGTATATCAGATTTATGTCTTGTGTATCAGACTGATCTATTGTGCATTAGATTTTGGTTTTGTGTATCAGATATGGGTCTTGTGTATCAAATTGTGTCTTGTATATCAGATGTATGTCTTGTGTATCAGATTTGTGTCTTGTATATCTGATTGGTGTCTTGTGTATCATATTGATGTCTTGTATATCATATTGAGTCTTGTGTATCACCTTTGTGTCTTGTGTATCAGATTGTGTCTTGTGTGTCAGATTTATGTCTTGTATATCATATTGTGTCTTGCATATCAGATTTATGTCTTGTATATCATAATGTGTCTTGTATATCAAATTTATGTCTTGTATATCATATTGTGTCTTGTATATCAGATTTATGTCTTGTGTATCAGATTTGGGTCGTGTGTATCAGATTTGGATCTTCTGTGACAGATGTACGTTTTGTGTGTCAGATTGATGTCTTGTGTATCATATTGATGTCTTGTATATCAGAGTTATGTCTTGTGTGCCAGATTGCTGTCTTGTGTATCATATTCATGTCTTGTACATCATATTGATGTCTTGTATATCAGATTTGTATCTTGTATCATCAGATCTGTATTTTTGTGTATCCTATTGTGGCTTGTGTATCAAATTTTTGTCTTGTGTATCAGATTGATCTATTGTGTATCAGATTTTGGTTTTGTGTATCAGATATGGGTCTTTTGTATCAAATTGTGTCTTGTATATCAGATGTGTGTCTTGTGTATCAGATTTGTGTCTTGTATATCTGATTGATGTCTTGTGTATCAGATTGGTGTCTTGTGTATCAGACTCATGTCTTGTATATCATTTGCGTCTTGTGTATCACATTTGTGTCTTGTGTGTCAGATTTATGTCTTGTGTATCATATTGCGTCTTGTGCATCAGATTTGTATATTGTGTATCATACTGTGTCTTGTGTATCAGGTTTGTGTCTTGTATATTATATGTGTGTCTTGTGTATCAAATTTGGGTCTTGTGTATCAGATTTGATTTGTGTGTATCAAATTTGAGTCTTGTGTATCAGATTGATGCCTTGTGTATCAGACTTGTGTCTTGTGTATCAGTCTTGTGTTTTGTGTATCAGATTGTGTCTTGTGTATCAAATGTGTGTCTTGTGTATCAGATTTACGTCTTGTGTATCAGATTTACGTCTTGTGTATCAGATTGTGTATTGCGTTTCAGATTTGTGTATTGTGTATCAGATTGTGTCTTGTGTATCAGATTTGTGTCTTGTGTATCAGATTGGGTCTTGTGTATCAGATTTAGGTCTTCTGTGACAAATTTATGTTTTGTGTGTTAGATTGATGTATACTTGTGTATGAGATTTAAGTCTTGTGTATCATATTGTGTCTTGTATATCAGATTTGTGTCTTGTGTATCAGATTTGTGTCCTGTGTATCAAATTTGTGTCTTGTGTAGCAGATGGATGTCTTGTGTATCAGATTTGTGTATTGTGTATCAAGAATGATGGCTTGTATATCAGATTTGTGTATTGTGTATCAGATTTGTGTCCTGTGTATCAGATTTGTGCCTTGTGTATCTGTTTGATATCTTGTGTATCATATTTGTGCCTTGTGTATCAGATTTGCGTCTTGTGTATCAGATTTGTGTCTTGTGTATCAGATTTGTGACTTGTGTATCAGATTTGTGTCTTGTGTATCAGATTTGTGTCTTGTGTATCAAATTTGTATCCTGTGTATCAGATTTGTGTCTTGTGTATCAGATTTGTGTCCTGTGTATCATATTTGTGTCTTGTGTATCTGTTTGATGTCTTGTGTATCAAATGTGTGTCATGTGTATCAGATTTGTGTCTTGTGTATCAGATTTGTGTCTTGTGTATCAGAGTTGTGTCTTCTGTATCAGATTTGTGTCTTGTGTATCAGATTTGTGTCCTGTGTATCAGATTTGTGTCTTGTGTATCAGATTTGTGTCCTGTGTATCAAATGTGTGCCTTGTGTATCAGATTTGTGTCCTGTGTATCAAATGTGTGTCTTATGTATCAGATTTGTGTCTTGTGTATCAGATTTGTGTCTTGTGTATCAAATGTGCGTCTTGTGTATCAGATTGTGTTTTGTGTATCAAATTTGTGTATTGTGTATCAGATTGTGTCTTGTGTATCAGGTTTGTGTAGTGTGTTTCAGATTTGTGTATTGTGTATCAGAATGATGGCTTGTGTATCAGATTTATGTAGTGTGTTTCAGATTTGTGTATTGTGTATCAGAATGATGGCTTGTGTATCAGATTTGTGTAGTGTGTTTCAGATTTGTGTATTGTGTATCAGAATGATGGCTTGTGTATCAGATTTGTGTAGTGTGTTTCAGATTTGTGTATTGTGTATCAGAATGATGGCTTGTGTATCAGATTTGAGTCGTGTGTATCAGATTTTAGTCGTGTGTATCAGATTGATATCTTGTGTATATCGTTGGCTCGTGGGTTTTTTCATTTCCTTTTTCTTTGCTTAGAAACTTCAACATCCTGTTTGTGAAGTCAATCTTCAACTTCATGCTTGACTTGTCACGGTCTCAATGTGATTTATGTCGATGTCGATGTATGGTGCACTCCCACCCCCTCACTCCACCGTCCTCCCTTCTTCGTTAATCCTCCATGCTTGGATTGTTAGTTCTCTGTATTTGGAGTTACATGACTGGTTTTCCTGGGGATTTGACTTCCTGAATCATACTCAACACACGCTACAGAATGGTGTGTTAAATGAAGGATTCTGACAGAGCACACAGATATGTCAAGCTGCTCTTCATTAATTGCTATGGACATTGAGAAGTAAATAATATTTGTAACATATTTGGAATCATTTGTATTCATCAGTTGCGGAGTTCCACGAGGATTGTAAAGTTTGTTTGACCAGATCGTTACGTAGTGTTTCATTTCAATCTTCTTTTTTTTTTTGTCAATGTCAGTCGTTCCTTTCTGGAAAGAGTTCTTTTTTAAATATGTGGGGCAGCTGATAAAACAGAAAGAAAGAAAAAAAATGGATAAAATGATCGAAAATAAGTCTAGAATTGATAATTGATCCAATATCAAAAGTATCAACTGTTTTGAAAATCAGAAATTGTAAACTTGTGAACAGCGAGTAAACGGTTTGAAAACAATTCTTGGATTTCTACCGAAATTTTTAAAAAATAGATTAAGTGTGTCACGCAAAAATTGTCAAACTATTCGTTTCTTTGTTTATCGTGATATAAAAAGCTAGTTTTCTTTTCATCAACAGCAGCATTATCATTATCATCAGCATTATCACCATCTTTAAAAACATCATCATCATAATCACTATATCCTTATCATATCATCAATACCACCACCGTCATCGTACTCACGATCATGTCATTTTATATTATAATTATCATTAGTGGTGGTAGTAGTAGTAGTAGTAGTAGTAGTAGTAGTAGTAGTAGTAGTAGTAGTAGTAGTAGTAGTAGTAGTAGTAGTAGTAGTAGTAGTAGTAGTAGTAGCAGTAGTAATAGTAGTGCTAATAGTAGTGACCGTAGCAGTAGTAGTTGTTCTTGTTGTTGCAGTAGTAATAGTAAATAAGTGTGCAACACTATTTGTCTGTTTAGTCTTTAATGTTTATTCAGAAATTACAGTGAATGAAACAAGATGACGATGGGTACTGAAAACAAACAGAAAGAATTGAAATGAAAAAGGAAGTGAACTGATAGACAAGAGGAACCAACAAATGATATTTCTCTAGATAGTATCATCATCCTAATCATCATCATCATCAACATCATTATCATCATTATCATCATTATTATTATTATTATTATTATTATTATTATTATTATTATTATTATTATTATTATTATCATCATGGTCATCATCATTATTATTATCATTATCTTTATTATTATTATTATTATTATTATTATTATTGTTGTTGTTGTTGTTAGTAGTAGTAGTAGTAGTAGTAGTAGTAGTAGTAGTAGTAGTAGTAGTAGTAGTAGTAGTAGTAGTAGTAGTAGTAGTAGTAGTAATAGTAGTAGTAGTAGTAGTAGTAGTAGTAGTAGTAATATTAGTAGTAATAGTACTACTAGTAGTAGTAGTAGTAGTAGTAGTAGTAGTAGTAGTAGTAGTAGCAGCAGCATTTGTAGTAGTAAGTAGTAGTAGAGGTAGTAGTAGTAGTAGTAGTAATAGTAGTAGTAGTAGTAGCAGCAGTAGTAGTAGTAGTAGTAGTAGTAGTAGTAGTAGTAGTAGTAGTAGTAGTAGTAGTAGTAGTAGTAGTAGTAGTAGTAGTAATAGTAGTAGTAAGAGTGGTGATGGTAGTGGTGGTGATGGTGGTGGTAATGGCAGTAGTAGTAAAAGTGATGGTAGTGTGAGAAATAGTAGTAGATTTTATTGATGTAATTGTAATAGTGGTAGTGGATGAAAACGACTAGCAGTGGTAGCAGAACTAATAGAAGTAGATTTACCGTCATTATTCTTATCATCTTTTTCATCATTGTCATGCTCATTATTGCCATGACTATCAATAGTATTACTATTATAATTAATAGCATCATCATTGTTGTTGTTGTTGTTGTTGTTGCTGACGAGGATATTGTCTGTGATAGTACATTAAAATTTCTTCCCGGTGTCAGGCTTCAAATGACAAATAACACTGAATGAAAAACGAAGGGAAAACAAAGAAAACGATTTCATCAAAATTCAACCCAGCACTAAAACCACACCATCCTGACCCCTTCTTCACCCCGCCCACCTTTGTACTAGAAGTCCAGCTTTTCCTACAGACATCGCATGGGTCCATGTGGAGGATGGTGCTGCCATCTGGTATGGGCGATATCTGTCTTTCTTTCTCTTTTTGGACGTCCCTTTGCTCGTGAGTATACAATTTGAGGGGGTGAGATGCAAAACTGATATGCGCAATGCTTACATATTGTGAGTTTTTTCACCATCTCGGACTTTGAATGAAAAATCTTCTGATGATGAAATCATTTTTGTTCAAAACTGACTACATGATATTATAATTTGGCTTTAAACATCAAAAATGGATCGGGGTTTATTTAGAACTAAGGGAAGACAAACTTGATTTTCTCGTTATCTTTTTTGGATATAGCGGTTTTTACATCTCACCCCCTCATATGTATAATTTTAGACGTCTTTGTGGGAGGTACCTTGCTTAGCAGAGGTGACGGACTACTTTACTTTATTAAACCAAGATACGTTATTTGTCATCAAATGTTTTTGCCCAACTTTCTTGACCTCATTATCATCAAAGAAATGGATATTATATTTCGAGTACAGACTTAAAAGTTACATCTCGACACCCCTCTATCGGTCTAAATAGACATAGCTAGGTGGAAAAAAAACTAGCTCATCACAGAATATACTTCCCTGTTACTGTTTGTACTGATTGTCACCCCTCCCCCTCCCCGCCCTTGGTCGATTGGGAACAATGTTTGTTAATTCTCTTTCTTTAGGTATAAAACATGGGCTCTAGGTTTTTTTTAGAGTTTAAAATTAGAACCTCGCCATATTTCCGGTAGCCTAACCACTAGACTATCGACACGATTTTTATAATAATGTGTAGCTTTCATTGTATTGTTTTCCGCTTGGTCCTATTTCGCTTTGAATTTTGAGCTTATTTCGTTTGATTCTATTTTGCTTTGATCTTATTTCGTTTTGAATTTTGAGCTTATTTCGTTTGATTCTGTTTTACTTTGATCTTATTTCGTTTGATTCTATTTTGCTTTCATCTATTTCGTTCGATTCTATTTTACTTGGATTTTATTTCGTTTGATTCCGTTTTACTTTGATCTATTTCGTTTGATTCTATTTTACTTTGTTCTTATTTCGTTTGATTTTATTTTACTTTTTATCTTACTTTGCTTGATTCTATTTTTACTTTGATCTTATTTCGTTTGATTCTATTTTACTTTGATCTTATTTCATTTGATTCTATTTTACTTTGATCTATTTCGTTTGATTCTGTTTTACTTTGATCTTATTTCGTTTTATTCTATTTTACTTTGATCTTATTTCGTTTGATTCTGTTTTACTTTGACCTATTTCGTTTGATTCTATTTTACTTTTATCTCATGTCGTTTGATTCTATTTTACTTTGATCCATTTCGTTTCATTCTATTTTACTTTAATCTATTTCGTTTGATTCTATTTTACTTTGATCTTACTTTATTTGATTCTGTTTTACTTTGATCTATTTCGTTTGATTCTATATTACTTTAATCTTATGTCGTTTGATTCTATTTTACTTTGATCTTATTTCGTTTCATTCCATTTTACATCGACCTTATTTCGTTTGATTCTATTTTACTTTGACCTTATTTCGTTTGATTCTTTTTTACTTTGATCTTATTTCGTTTGATTCTATTTTACTTTGATTCTATTTTACATTTCGTTTGATTCTATTTTACTTTGATCTTATTTCGTTTGATTCTATTTTACTTTGATCTTATTTCGTTTCATTCTATTTTACATCGACCTTATTTCGTTTGATTCTATTTACATTGACCTTATTTCGTTTGATTCTATTTTACTTTGATCTTATTTCGTTTGATTCTATTTTACTTTGATCTTATTTCGTTTGATTCTATTTTACTTTGATCTTATTTCGTTTGATTCTATTTTACTTTGATCTTATTTCGTTTCATTCTATTTTACATCGACCTTATTTCGTTTCATTCTATTTTACATCGACCTTATTTCGTTTCATTCTATTTTACTTTGACCTTATTTCGTTTGATTCTATTTTACTTTGACCTTATTTCGTTTCATTCTATTTTACTTTCATCTTATTTCGTTTGATTCTATTTTACTTTCATCTTACTTCGTTTGATTCTATTTTACTTTCATCTTACTTCGTTTCATTCTATTTTACTTCCATCTTATTTCGTTTAATTCCATTTACTTTGATTTTATTTCGTTTGATTCTATTTTACTTTGATCTTATTTCGTTTTAGTCTCTTTTACGTTGAAATATTTCGTTTGATTCTATTTTGCTTTGATCTCATTTCGCTTGATTCTATTTTACTTTGATCTTATTTCGTTTGATTCTATTTTACATCGACCTTATTTCGTTTGATTCTATTTTACTTTGATCTCATTTCGTTTTAGTCTGTTTTACGTTGAAATATTTCGTTTGATTCTATTTTGCTTTGATCTCATTTCGCTTGATTCTATTTTACTTTGATCTCGTTTCGTTTGATTCTGTTTTACTTAGTTCCATTTTGTTTGATTCTATTTTACTTCGACCTTATTTCGTTTAAATTCTATTTTACTTTGATCTTATTTCGGTTGATTCTATTTTACTTTGATCCATTTCTTTGATTCTATTTTACTTTGTTTGATTCTATTTCTTTGTTTGATTCTATTTTGCTTTGATCTTTTTTCTGTTTAATTCTATTTCGCTTTGACCTTATTACGTTTGATTCTGTTTCCCTTTAATCTTATTTCATTATATTTTATTTCGCTTTGATCTTATTTCGTTTGATTCTATTTTGTTTTGACCATATTTCGTTTGATGCTTATTCAGTTTGATCTTATTTTGTTTGATCCTATTTTGCTTTGACCTTATTTCGTTTGATTCCATTTCGCTTTGACCATACTTAGCTTGATTCCATTTGCTTTGATCCTATTTTGCTTTGATTCATTTCACTCTGACCTTACTTTGTCTGATTGTATTTCGCTCTGCCCTGTTTTCTTTTTTTATTCTACTTCATTTTGATCTGATTTCGTTTTGATTCTATTTGGCATTGACCGTATTTCGTTTGATTCCATTTGCTTTGACCTTATTCCGTTTGGTTCTATTTCGCTTTGATTCATTTCACGTTGTTTCTGGCACGTTGCTTCCAGAGACTTCCAACTGTGGATCCTTATCGAGGCCGTGTAATCTTCAGGCCAACGCCACGGCTCGAGTTCTCACCTCGCCTGAATATCCTTCCAGCTACACATTGTAAGTACCCGGTAATCTGATTTTCTATTTAATTTGAACCACATCCTTACTACCCTTTCAGGTACACATTGTAAGTGCCCGGTAATCTGATTTTCTATTTAATTTGAACCAAAGGTACACATTGTAAAAGTAATCTGATTTTTATTTGGTTTTACAAACATTCACAACTAAGGTGATCTCGGGATTTTTGGTAGGGTTTTAAATTTTGCCCGGATTTCCTTGTAAATAGCCAAGGGATCTTTAAAGTGCACATAGTGTTGTGATCTGCTCACGGGACTTCCAATTTATCGTCCGTCTCCGATAGGACTAGGTGTCGATCCACCTACCTAGACCAGGGGATAGATTTTACTCGGAAAAAATCGTGAAAATTGTTCAACCGTCTATGGGGCTTGAACTCATGACCTTTGGGTTGAGAGATAGACACCTTGCCTCTGGATTACCGGTTCCCCAAAAGTAATCAAGTAAAAACAATATAATAAGTGCTGTCCGCGCGGGCACCAAAAGGTGTCGCGCCTGACATTCAATTTCTTTCGAGAAAAGAATATAGATTATTATCGGGCTTAGGCTTAATCTAACAGGAGTAACCGATGTTGTTCAAGTGAGCAAAAGAGTAAATTTTCTTGCCCAAAGAAAAACAAAATAAATGTTCTGGGTCACATTGCAATGCCTGCAACCACTCGGCAATCTCGTCCATTTAATCAGAAAAACATGGCATTATCATTCCTGTTCCTGGA
>JAXRKP010001496.1:20000-37500 GCA_037039925.1 Doris montereyensis | reverse complement strand
AGGCATTTGTGGTTGCCAAGGGCAAACCTCATGACACAACTACTACAACGGATATTCCAATGACAAACTACGTCATATAAATACCAAATTGTAGACTCCAATGACAAACAATGTCACACATCTACCAAATTGGAGACTTTAAAATGAAAAACAATATCACACATCTACCAAATTAGAGACACCAATGAAAAACAATGTCACACATCTACCAAATCGGAGACACCAATGAAAAACAACGTCACACATCTACCAAATTGGAGACTGCAATTACAATAGACAGATAGATAAGATATATATAGATAGATAGATAGATAGATAGATAGATAGATAGATAGATAATAGATAGATAAATAGATAGATAGATAGATATATAAATAGATAGATAAATAGATAGATAGATATAGTTAGATAGATAGATAGATAGATAGATATATGATAGATAACGATGGATGGATGGATTTGATTGATTGATGGATGGATTTTGGAAAGAATGGATGGATGGATGAATATATATATATATATATATACTAAGGCAAAGAAGATGTATATATATATATATATCTTTATTGAAAAAATACATATATATATATATATAGACAGACAGACATATATGTATAGCATGTATGGATTGACAGACATTGTAGATATAAAGACAGATAGATAGATCGATAGATATAAAGATAGATAGATAGATCCATAGATATAGATAGATAGATAGATAGAGATAGATAGTAGATAGATAGATAAATAGATAGATAGATAGAAAAGATAGATAGATAGATAGATAGATAGATAGATAGATAGATAGATAGATAGATAGACAGATAGATAGACAAATTGATAAACATACACATCTTTCGGTCCTGTAGTAAATTTCTATTTTTCTTCCCACCAGACGCCTGTACGGGTCAACCGCTTATTATTGGTGCCAACTCAACACCGACAAGCCTGATCTCACCAAACTACCCATTCAAATATCCAAAGTAAGTTGAGAGGTGTGTTCCGTAAGCTATATGCTTGCTCACGCATGACAAGCACACAGTTCCGTAGCCGGCCATATGATGCGTTTGGCAAGCCGATTGCTAGCCAAGACAAGCATATCACAATGCAAAATTGCGGCGCCTTTACGGCTCAAGACATTCAATGGATAATGACATTTAATGTTCTTTCTGGATAGAGGTATACATCATTCGAAAGAGAATAATCCCATTTATTGAATTCCTGCAAGTTTTTCGGTTAGTTTTATTGTTTTTATCTACTAGCATTAATATTGTAATAAAAGGCGCCGCTATTACATCCATGATTTTAATTTTAGTTGTAAGAGAGTTCCCTTTCCTGCTGTCTTGTCACAAAAAACGCAAGAAAGCCACTTGGCAAGCGGTGACACAAATTGCTTGCCTATGGGACGCACCTCAGGGAGGGTGGAAAATAGACTGAATCAGAATTACTGAAAAAAGTATTAATATAAAGTCAAGCAGGAGATGCTTTTGCTCTGTTCCAATTGTTCTATATAAACACTTTTGTGAAGCTAACAAAATCGCACCATATCTCCGAACGTAAATTGGACTGAGTACTTATAATATTGTGTGTGCATTACTCTTATCGACAGTACACTGTTTTAACACATAACGGAAACGATTTTATGAAAATCTTTAACATCGTGTTTAGACTTTTTGGCACAAAATACAAAACAAAGAAATCAAAAATTAAAACAAGAAACGTTTCACTTAAAGATGTCATTCTAATTTAGCCTTCTTTTTATCAAATGTCACCTTGCTAACAGCAATGGCATTGTTTTGGTTTATTTACTGTTGAAAGTAGTGCGGCGTGCATACCCAGGGGCCGACAAGCGATAGAAGAGAAACTTGAACAGCTCTGACGCTCCGCGGAGGTTTGTGTTAGGACCAACAGAGATCATTTTGACTCTTATAAAATAAGTAACGTTTGGGTCAAACATAGATGACTTTGTAAGGGAAATACATGGTGTTGACAAGTTACGAAAAAGGTACAGGATATCCATAAGGTCTCTGTACAATTCCTATATATTATATTATTGACTTATGGCTATGCCATGGCCTGGTCTTTGGACAAAGCCACCTCAGCTCTCTATGATTTTCGCTGATAGAGTCCTCCACTGTTGTTGATCTCTGGCGATTGACCTCAGTTGGTTCAGATCTTCTCACGTTGTAATTTTCATTTAGTTTGCTCCCATAGGCGGGGAAATCTCAGCGTTATCAATGGTCTTCTTCTAAATTTGCTTCCACCTGTCACGAAGTAAACTCTCGTCACTTTATTGGCAAGAATAGCATCGCCTCTTCTTAAAATGTGTCCTAAAAGGGCCTGGGCTGAAACTCCAGTGCAAAAATAAACAATGACTTTCAGGTGTTTTCTTGGTATTTGGGTTTTATTTGTTTCTCTCTTCTTCTTTATTTAGGCAATGTATGTAGTCATAATCGCCTTCTAAGCACAATAAGTCTTCATTATCAATATTGTCCCCGACAGACCTTCTTCTACTTCTTCGTCTTTCGGCTTTTCCCGCTAGGAGTCGCCACATCAGATCATCTTTCTCCACCTTGTCCTATCCTGTTCGTCCCCATCTCTTGGATCAACTATCTTCATGTCTTCCTGCACCATATCGATATCTCTTTGTGTAATGGAATGAGTCCTACAACAATAGCTGCAGTGTTGTGTGTTTTCGTACTACTGAGACTGTACCACGCTCTACTGTACTGTCGAGTTGTCGGGGAGTTGAATAAAGTACACGTGCCTGTAAAGACGTGTTTCTAGTGTTTCATTACGATGTTGCCCTTTATGTATATTTCCTAAGTGTCTGGACTATTGTGTTTACATATACAACCCACGCATATGACATGGTGGCAGCGGTAGGAAGTACACGTGCCTGTAAAGACGTGTTTCCAGTGTCTTATTACGATGTTGCCCTCTATGTATATTTCCTAAGTGTCTGGACTATTGTGTTTACATGTACAACCCACGCATATAATAATAATAATAATAATAATAATAATAATAATAATAATAATAATAATAATAATAATAATAATAATAATAATAATAATAATAATAATAATAATAATAATACTTAACACTTATAGAGCGCTTAATGCCCTAAAAGAGGCTCCAAGCACTTTACAATATATTAAACATCCATACATTACACATATATCATGTAGTACATAGTAAAAACATTGATACAAATCATAGTCATTTATGGTTAAAAATTAGATTACATCTTAAAATATAAAGGCATTGAAACCAAAGACTAGAATTACATGAATTACATGACTGCAATTAAACGTATGGCATAGAACTAATTAGTTGATTTAGAAATACGTAGGCTACATGAGACATCAATCAACATGTTGTCTGTGGATATATACATAACATATACATATATATATATATATATATATACATATATACACATACACATATACACATATATACACACATATCATAGTAATATTCATATTGGTATTAAATGTAAATTATATTATTTAGACACAAAATCATCAAGCCAAGTAGCAAAATTGCTCAGAGAAATAGTGCATTTTTAACTTTTTCTTGAAAATAGAAATATTATCTGCCTGTCTGATGGTTATTGGCAATGCGTTCCACGTACGTGGACCGAAGAAGAAAAGGACCGCTCGCCCATTTTTGTGCGTTTTAGAGGGGTAACTAAACGAGTGGAGTCTGCTGAGGATCTTAGTGATCTTGGCTGTGAGTATTTAGAAATCAGGTCGGAAAGATAGAGGGGGGCTTATCCGTCAAGGCATCTATAGACCAGAACTGATGCTTTGAACTTTATCCTTTGTTCAACTTTGAGCCAATGAAGCTCTGTCAAAAGAGGGGATACATTTTCTCCTTTGCGTTTTTGAAAAATGAGCCTTGCAGCATGATTCTGGATGATTTGCAATTTTCTAATTTTATTATTAGGCAGGCCAAAAAGTAATGCATTGCAGTAATCTAACTTGGAAAATGTTAAGGCAACAACAAGTTTCTTGGTCATTTCAAGGGATAAAAAAATCTTATTGCAGATATTTTCTTTAATTCAAATATCATAATCTTGCACACATAATTTAGTTGGCAGTCCATGGATAGTGAACAATCAAGCATCGTCCCCAAATTTGTTACTGGATTAACAGTGTAAACAATTATGTTACCCAAATACATTTTAAGATCTTGAGATTTTACTTCTTTTAGCTTCTTTTTATTACCAACAATCATTACTTCTGTCTTATCTTCATTTAGCTTGAGTTTATTTGCTTTCATCCAGTCTTTTATTACCATAATACATATTTCACTAACATTTATTAAAGGTGATGGACTTGGGGAATGTTTATCAAAGTTGATAACATAGAGTTGTGTATCATCTGCATACTGGTGATAGGAAATGTTGTGTTTAAGACATATTTCTGAAAGTGGTCCGATGTAGAGGACAAAAAGGACAGGCCCTAGAACTGATCCCTGAGGAACTCCACAGGTTAGTTGATATTCATTTGATTTCTTTTTGTTTGTGACGATAGCTTGCTTTCTCTGTGACAGGTAAGATTTTAACCACTTAAGTACGGTACCAGACATTCCGTATGTAATTTGAAGTCTTTTTATCAAAATTTCATGATCAATTGTGTCGAAAGCAGCTGATAAATCGAGTAAATTCAAGATCGATAGGGAACCTTTGTCAACGGTGTCCAGAAGGTCATTAATGACACGCACAAGAGCAGTCTCTGTGCTGTGGCTTGCCCTATAGGCTGACTGAAAGACCTCCTGAAGGCCATTGATCTCAAGATATCCCATTATCTGTTTTAAGACCATCTTTTCAAGGATTTTGGATATAAATGGTAGATTAGAAACTGGCCTGAAATTTTTGAGGATATTTGGATCAAGATTTGACTTTTTTAATAGAGGTTTGACAATGGCGACTTTAAAAATGCCTGGTACAGTTCCTGTGGTCAAAGACATATTAATGATATTGACAATGGCAGGAAGTATTTCATGCAGGCATAATTTCAATACATTAGTTGGAACATGATCTAATTCACATGATTTAGTAGAGGAAGACAAAATCATTTTATGGACTTCATCAACAGAAGCTTCTTTGAATAGCTAATTAGAGTGACCATGACATCGTTATAACCGAAAACAGACTTAAAGCCAGTAAAATCAAACCGGTACCTCACAAAGTGACCATATGGAAAAAAGCCAACATCACTGCAATACTTAAGGACACAAGGGCTTTTATCACCAGAATAATGCCTCAAGAATCCCATGATGTCGAAAAAACCCTTTGGACCCTAATAAGTAACCATTTACAAACCATGATAAGCGAGCACGTCCCAACCAAGGCCTGCTCATCTAGATTCCATCAGTCATGGATTACCAACGATCTAAAAAGACTATCCCGGCGAAAACAAAGAGCATGGAGTAAAGCCAAACAATCGAATTGCCCCAGTGACTGGGAAAGATACAAACTACTGAAAAAGGAAGCAAGATGTGAAAATCGGAGCGGATACAAAAATTATGTAAACAACCTAATTGATGACAAATCAACCAAAAACTGTGGAAATTCGTCAAGAGCAGGAAATGTGACATAGTCGGAGTAGCTCCTTGACTAAATGTAACAAACACAAACAACGAACAAAGACAAGGCTACCACCCTGAACGACCAATTTTGTTTTGTATTCACACAAGAGGATTGCAACCCCCACCAAGAGACAAACACAGACGACTGTCCAATAATGCCTGATATTACAATAAATGTAAAAGGTGTGCAAAAACGTATTGAAGATCTCAATCCAACTAAAGCAGCAGGTCCTGACGAAATACATTCTCGCCTTCTGCGGATGGTTGCAACGGAGATAGCCCCAGCCTTAACTAAACTGTTCCAAATTTCCATTGAAACAAGCGAAATACCCCTAATTTGGAAACACGTCCTTGTTCAACCAGTCTTCAAGAAAGGGGACAGAAGCAACGCTGCAAACTACAGGCCGATCTCTCTAACGTGCATATGCTGCAAACTCATGGAACATATTGTGAGGTCTGCAATCACAGAGCACATCGAGACAAATAACCTAATTACAGATGCACAACATGGTTTCCGCAAACAAAGATCCTGCGAGACCCAACTTATATCCCTAACCCATGACATAGCCACAGAACTAAACAAACGAGGACAGACAGATGTCATCCTACTGGACTTCTCAAAAGCCTTTGATAAAGTGCCACACCAACGTCTTCTATCGAAACTACATGCAAGCGGTATTAGAAACAGAGTCCTTCATTGGATCAAAGCATTCCTCGATAGCCGCACACAAGAGGTCGTGGTCGGAGGAGAAAAGTCAGGCAGTGGCTTAGTGACATCTGGTGTACCCCAAGGCTCTGTCCTCACACCGACATTGTTCCTGATTTACATCAATGATCTTGGCAACAACATCAAATCCAAAATTCGACTTTTTGCTGATAATACAATACTATACCAGCACATCTCCACCCCAACAGACTGTCATAGCTTAAACCAAGACCTGCAAAACTCCAAGAATGGGAAGAGAAATGGTTAATGGAGTTTAATGCCTCTAAATGTCAAGCCATGACGATAACAAACAAAAAGAACCCAATAACATTCGATTACACACTACACGGACATCGACTAGAACGCGTTAACTCCGCAAAATACCTTGGAGTCGAATTGTCATCAGACCTGAAGTGGGGCAAGCATGTTTCCCGAACCGTAACAAAGGCAAACCAAACGAGTACTTTCATCACCAGGAACCTTGAAGGATGTCACCTGACAACCCAAGCACTCTGCTTCAAAGCCTTGGTTTGGCCCATCCTCGAGTACGGCAATGTCATCTGGGGCCCCACCAACAACACCTCATACATTCATTAGAAATGGTCCAGAGGAGGGCAGCAAGAAGAATGCACCATGACTTCTCACCACAGACAAGCGCTTCCAACCTCGTCGATACACTGGGCCTTGAACGGTTAGAAACACGGAGGAAAAGGAACAAACTAACAACGCTCTTCAAGGTGGCAAATGGATTTTTAGACATCCCTGCTTCAAATCATATTAGTTATGCCAATAGGAACACCCGAGGCCACACCAAAAAGATCAACATCCCAACTTCCAGAATTGACGCACATCTCCACTCCTTCTTCCCCTCAACATCTGGTCTTTGGAATCGTCTTCCCCAAGAGGCTGTTGAAGCGGAAACGTTGGCAGAGTTCTCGACCGTCCTCTCCTATAATCGGCCCCCATCCTGAGCTAAGTCCATGTTTTTATTTGATTTTTATCTGTTTTTATTTGTTTTTTATCTGTTCTTGTTTTCATTCTTTTACTTTTTTACCTTCTCTTTTATGTTTTGTCAATATCGCGTATGTATCTACATGTAGACTGGTCCTCCTCCAAGGAGGTTACTACAATATCAAGAAGAAGAAGAAGAAGAATAGGTTAAGTTCCCTCCCCGAGAAAGTGGAATGCTCAGCGTTGCAAGAATTGCCAAAATCGTTTCTAATTTTTCTATTTTTTCACAGAAAAATTTACCAAAGGTGTTGGGAAGCTCTTCTTCTGATACATTATTTGGCAATGGATTTGAAGTACTTTTTCCTAAAAGTTCATTCAAAGTCTAAAGAAAATCTTTGGAACTATGAGCCTTTTCGAATTTGTCAGAAAAAATGTTTGTTTTGCTTTTTTAGAAAGTTGGTTAACAGAGTTCTTTTGACTGATATATATTTCCTTATCGATATTGGTTCCTGACTTGAGCCATTTTCTTTCTGCTCGTCTCCTACGTTTCTTGGCTTCCTTCAGCTCCTCGTCAAACCAGGGTGACGGTTTCCTCTCAACGACTCTTCGGGTGGATTCAGGAGCATGGAGATCGATGACTTCTCAAAGCGGCCGTTACCACCACGAAAGAAGGAAGAAGTGCCACAACTGCCAGAAAATGAATCACTTTAGTCAAGTATGCCGCACAAAACATACAAACGTAAACAATCTATGACAGGGCAGTGACAACAATGATCAAGACAAAGAATGCTTCGTTGCAGCTATAAACAATAGCGATACAGAGCCTCCATGGAGAGCAAAAATAAAATTGTTCCGCACAATGGTGTCCTTCAAGATAGACACAGGAGCCGATGTCAATATCATTACCAGCAAAATATGGAAAACCGTTGGCCAACCGAAGTTACAAGAAAACCATGAAGTTAAGCTTATGAATCCTGGCGGTCCTCTAGTTGTTAATGGGCTTTTCACGACGAAGATTAAAGATGACTTAAATGCTTCATCTTATGTAGTGAAAAAAGACACAGAATGTCTTCTCAGCCGAGCAACCTCAAAAACTTTAGGGCTAGTTGTTGTAAGAGGCAATTTAAATGAAGTAGGGCTGAAAAGTTTTGGAGAGGTCAAATGTAATCCATTGAAGATACAGCTTCGAGATGATGCCACGCCGTACTCGGTTTTTTGTGGCCAGACGAAGACCTCTTCCATTGATGAGCTGAAAAGAATGAAGGAAGGGAATGTCATTCAAGAAATTGAGGAGCCAAGTGATTGGCTGGCACCAATTGTACCAGTGTTAAAACCAAATGGTAACGTAAGAATCTGTGTAGATCTCAAGAAATTGAACAAGGCTGTAAAACGAGAACGTTTTATTCTGCCAACTCTTGACGATATTATCCATGAGCTGCAGGATTCAACAATCTTTTCTAAATGTAACGCAACCAGTGGATTTTGGCAAATCCCTTGATCCAAAATCAGTAAAGTACCAAGCGTTCATCACACCGTTTGGCAGGTACTATTTTACGCATCTTCCATTTGGAATAACATTAGCGCCAGACATATTTCAACGTATTATGACGAAATTACTGCAAGGAATAAAAGGCGTTATCTGTTACATGGACGATATAGTATGTCATTCTTCCTCTAAAGAAGAGCACACTCAGCTATTAAAGACAGTACAGACGAAACTCAAAGAAGCTGGTCTGAAATTAAATGCAGAAAAGTGTGTATATTACAAAGAAGAATTGAACTTTTGGGGACACACCATAAGCAAGAATGGAATTAGAGCCGACAATTCCAAGGTAGAAGCAATCGTAGGGATGAAAGCACCCACTAACGTGAGTGAACTCAAACGTTTCCTGGGAATGATCAATTACTTAGGACATTTTCTCCCTAACCTATCAACAGATTTGAGTCCAATAAATAGATTGCTGAAAAAGAATTCGCATTGGTCCTGGGGATCACTGCAACAAAGAGCATTTGAGAGAGTTAAAGATTTACTCACCTCAGCATCTGTACTTGCCTACTTGGATGTTGCAAAGCCTACCATAGTTTCGGCTGACAGCAGTTCATACGGACTAGGGGCAGTATTATTACAAGAACACCCAAATGACCCCCGGCAATTTGCTTTTTGCATGGCGTTCCCTCACCAAAGCAGAACAACAGTATGCACAGATTGAAAAAGAATGTATTGCTGCGACATGGGCTTGTGAAAAATTTGATCGCTATTTAATTGGATTGAAATATTTTATTCTACTGACAGATCACAAACCTCTTGTTCCTTTAATAAATTCAAGAGATTTGATGGACACTCAAATTTGATGTCAGTGACTGTTAATGAGAATGATGAGATTTCAACTTCGAGCAGTCTACACAACTGGCAAAAAAATTTGCTTATTTCGGACACTCTTTCAAGGAGTCCCGTCAACGCTACATCCGAAAAAGAAAGATCGTTACAAGACGATGTCGCCGCGTATGTTAGCGAAGTAGTAAATTCATGGCCAGTGACAGACAGAAAACTAAATCAAATTCGCGATCAGTCATAACAGGATGTATACATCAAAACAACCATGAAATATGTTGTAAATGGATGGCAATACAAACGAGATGTTAAATTGGCATCAAGCACTTTCTACATGTTGAAAGGAGAACTAAGTGTGTGTGAAGGTCTGCTATTAAGAGGACAGATAATCGTGATACCATACATTTTACGAAAGGAAATTATCGACAACATCCATAGGGGTCACCAAAGAATCACAAAATGTCACGAAATAGCCAACCAACCTGTTGGGTGGCCAGGAATAACCATAGTTATAGAAGAAAAGTATCCAAATGTAGGTACTGCATTGAGAAGAAGCCAACACAGAGACGAAAACCTCTGATTTCTGCGTCACTTCCAGAACAACCATTTCAAAAGTTGACAACCGATTTGTGCGAAGTAAAAAAATCAAATGCACCTAGTAACCATCGATTATTACTCTAGATACATTGATATTGCACACCTTACAAACGTGACTTCAACAGGCATCATTTGCAAGCTAAAGAACTTATTTGCCGCACATGGGATTCCAGAAACTGTTGTATCAGACAATGGTCCACAATTCGCTTCAACTGAGTTTAAAACTTTCTCCAGAACCTGGAATTTCCATCATATCACCAGTAGTCCACAGTATCCTCAGTCAAATGGTGAAGTAGAAAGAGCTGTGCGAACAGCTAAAGACATTGTTAAACAAGGAGATGTCCACCTTGCGCTCTTAGCGTACAGAGCAACGCACATCCCGAGTCTTGGCATGAGTCCAGCAGAAATGGCTATGGGTAGAAGGATACGCACAACCGTTCCTACTTTGCCAAACAATCTGCAGGCAAGGAAACCCCACAACATAAGGAACCGGGATTAGTGAGCTAAAGAGCGTCAGAAATACTACTACGATCGACGTCATAGTTCAAAAGATCTTCCAGATTTTCATCCAGGTGATCATATACGAGTCAAAACCAACGGAGATAAAATGTCGAATCTCAAAACTAATGTTGTTGGCAAATGCGCTCCAACGTCATATATTGTCAGCACCGAAAGAGACGAATTACGAAGAAATCGTCGCCATTTGCAACTGGATACGACTCGTCTACCACAGGATAGATCATCACCAGAGAGAACAGCATCGACCATCGATGAAGACAATAATGTCTCAGATGAATCTTCGAAACTATTTAAAGGAAGTCCTATCAGGCCTCTTGAGCCTGACCCACCGTCTTCAGTTCCCAGATCTGAAGCTCGTGCTCACACACCTAGTGGTCGAGCCATCATTAAACCAGCACGATTCCGTGATGGTTAGTTTCTCATTAAGTTTTGTCGTATTAAATTAATGTGAAATTCACTTGGATTATCAGCAGTAATCAATGTGATCAGTTAAGAAAACAACTGTATTGTGTTTCAAGTATTTGGGATAGCAGCAGTATTCGCAACAGCATTCGCAAGTATATTCATTAAACGTGTCTCAAGACAAGACACTTTTGAAAATGAACAGTCCAATTAGGAACACAACACAACTTGACATTCTAATTTGGGTTTAAGGACTTTAGTCCAAATTCATATGGTCATTGTAAGAAGTCAGGTATTCTATTATGTCTTGTCCTTAATCAAAATGAAGTGTAATCGTCTTGATTATGTTTTGAAACTTTAAAATAAAGGGTCACTTACTAGAAATAAAAGTGGGAGATGTAATGGAATGAGTCATACAACAATGGCTGTAGTGTTGTGTGTTTTCGTACTACTGAGACTGTACTACGCTCTACTGTACTGTCGAGTTGTCGGGGAGTTGAATAAAGTACACGTGCCTGTAAAGACGTGTTTCCAGTGTCTTATTACGATGTTGCCCTTTATGTATATTTCCTAAATGTCTGGACTATTGTGTAACATGTACAACCCACGCATGTGACACTTTGTTTTGGTCTTCCTCTTCCTCTAATATTGTCCCTGTCAGATACGTACCTCAAATCAGTGAATAATGTGTACATCTTATTGTGTCAGCATCATCATCGTTGCTTTTTTACCCTATACCAGGGTATAGGTCACGAGCAACAGACTTCCACTTGTTTTTATATTGTGAATTTATTGTTAAGTCCTTCCACAAAAAGATCTCCTCTTCAAATCATCCTCCACTGTCCTTCTCCAGGTTAATCATGGCATGCCCGTAATCCTCTACCTACGTACGTTCCAGTGACGGGCATGTCTTGTAGTAATTCTCTGAGGTTTTCTGAGGGTATGTCCTATCCATTTTCCCAGAATGTTTCATTTTGAACGTTATCTGACCACTGAATCCGTAGTATTTTCTTAAGGCAAATGTTGACACCGTTTTCTTATTGCGCGCTAAAGGTTTAAGATAGTTCAAACCTCTCTACTACCCATAATTACCACGGAAGTTGTGCGTTTATATAAAATAAAACTTTCTTCCTTTTTCACATTATTATACTCATATTTCCTGTTGCTATATAATATTGTTTCATAAAGTGAATCGCATACTCCGATTTTTATTTTGCTTCAGTGTATAAATCTGAAGAAGTACATAATTAATTATTTTGATGGTATTTTGTTTCTGGTTGTCTTCAGCAACATCACTTGTGCCTGGAGAATTACATCACCAAGTAAAGACGACAAAATCGTCATTAATTTGAAACATGGCTACCTACAGGATTGTTACCAAGGCACCCGGGGTGCTTTGGAAATATATGATGGTAACTACTTTAATGTACATAGCCATGATTTCTTTGCTCGTTGTTTTTTTTATGGTAATTGTTTAACTGATTCACTCCGGAATGTTTTTGCTGTACGGACGGAGTTATTTTTGAGGTTTGCGAAAATTGAATGGAGGCATATCCCTTTATATGCATTTTAACACTCTAAAATACATTTGAACACTGTAACATTATACATCAAATTGAAGGGAAATGAATAAGGAATCAGATCATGTTGTATGCAATGCTCTATTTTCTCACTATATGTCATGGGATACAGAGATAATGATGAAAAAGGTTATGAAAAATATTTTTTTAGAAAAAATAATCACTTACAACAGGCCAAATGTCACTGATAATCAGCTCATAAATATACAAGGGTATCCAAAATGCAGACATACATATTTATGTCACATCGATCCAGTTTATAAATCCAATAAGTTTGTCTTTGTGACAGAATTGAATAATCCACGATGCGGGAAAAATAATAATATGAAATTTCACTAATTTTCAGTTTGAGTTTGATGAAATGTAACTAGGTAGAACAATCAAATAAACTAGACCTAGTCAATGCAAGATTGTTTTGATTTAGATATAGATCTAAATATACAGCTGTCCATTGTGATTGCTGGTTGTTTCTGTTGTCATCAACCCTTTGACGTTTGCTAGGCCTACGATTACTTAGGGTTGAAGGAAACGCCCACTCATCAGTTTCATCATCTCAATCAATCTAGATCTAGTCCACTTTCGTCAGATCGAACATTATCATCAGACTCATCACTAGATCTATCATCTGAGCTAGATTCATCTTGATCAACTATTAGAGATTCTAAAGTTCTCGTGCTCTAGCCGCACTAATTCTATGAGGCCTTGATGGCCACTATTATCCATCAGAAAATACACAGTCAAGGAATTGATAAAATGTAAAGAAAAGAAAGAAAGCTTGCAAGATCAATAGAAAACACGTTGAAATTACCACCAACATCGAATGGAGAAGAGAGAACCTTCTTCTTCCGGTGTAAACTTTGATTTGTTCCCATAAAAGGTTGTTTGGATAATAATTTTGCCTTTAAAGGGGGTAACGGCTTTCTGTCCTAGATCTAAAATCAGTGAGCCGATACACCGGCTCTCCGGAGCGAATCAGTTAACGGAGATCTATGATTTTTTTGGTAGTTTTTATATAGTAATTATTTTACATATTTATGATTTCTTTAATAGTTTTTTATGAAAAATATTTTACATATCCATGGCTTCTTTGCTAGTTTGTTATGGTAAATATTTCACATATCCATGTTTTCGTAATTTCTTTTGCTATTTTTTAATGATAATTATTGCACATAAAATCTGTGATTTCTTTGCGAGGTTTTGTTTGCAATTATTTTATATAAAATCCGTGATTTCTTTGCAACTTTTTGTTGGTAATTATTTTACATATACACGATTTGTTTGCTATATTACGATAGTAACTATTCTACATTTCTATGATTTCGTTGTTAGTCTTTGATGGTAATTATTTTACAATCCATAGCTATGTGTAAACAATTTTATTTTAACTATTTTTGGATATCTATGGTTACCTGCAACACACTGAAATTTGAAATCGTTGGCGGCCATGTAAACGTCTCGATAGCAATGTCCCCTCTAAGATGTGCACATGTGTGTACGCACACAAAGGAGATAGGTGTGTGCACAGTTGTGAATAAATATCTACGCACACCAACAGAAAAAAAAACCGACTTTTCTTGTCTAACGTACACTCCCATGTACTCATCGCACATTTCAGATTTGTTCGGGATCAAACTTTGCACGACACAAAGATATGTACGCACGCAAGATAGGGAAAAAATAGACGGAACATTGCTCAACAGTCAAAGATAATGAATGTTTACATGTTGTCAAATTCTAATGGTTGATTACATACATTCACCCTTGTAATCACTTAGTAATCATAAATGACGTTAATACACGGCACTCGTTATTCTAATCGATATGATGAGTCTACTCCCAAACTGTTCACCATGTGCGGTGATCTCAGTAATATGATGAGTCTACTCCTTAACTGTTCACCATGTATGGTGATCTCAATGCTATGGGGAGTCTATTTCCTAACTATTCACCATGTGTCGTGATCGCAGTGCTATGATGAGTCTACTCCCTAACTGTTCACCATGTGCGGTGATCTCAGTGATATGATGAGTCCACTCCTTAACTGTTCACCATGTATGGTGATCTCAGTGCTATGAAGAGTCTATCACCTAACTATTCACTATGTGCGGTGATCTCAGTGCTGTGATGAGTCTACTCCCCAACTGTTGACCATGTGCAGTGATCTCAGTGATGTGATGTCTACTCCCTAACTGTTCACCATGTGCAGTGATCTCAGTGATGTGATGAGTTTACTCCCTAACTGTTACTGTTCACCATGTGCGGTGATCTCAGTGATGTGATGTCTACTCCCTAACTGTTCACCATGTGCGGTGATCTCAGTGATATGATGAGTCTACTCCCTAACTGTCCACAATGTGCAGTGATCTCAGTGATATGATGAGTCTACTCACTACCTGTTCACCATGTGCAGTGATTTCAGTGATGTGATGAGTTTACTCCCTAACTGTTCACCATGTGCGGTGATCTCAGTGATGTGATGTCTACTCCCTAACTGTTCACCATGTGCGATGATCTCAGTGATATGATGAGTCTACTCCTAACTGTCCACCATGTGCAGTGATCTCAGTGATATGATGTCTACTCCCTAACTGTCCATCATGTGTGGTTATCTCAGTGATATGATGAGTATACTCCATACCTGTCCACCATCTGATGTGATCTCAGTGATATGATGAGTCTATTCGCTAATTCCCAGGCCCTACTGAACATGAAGAGCGTCTAGCCAGATTGTGTGGCCATCATTTAGAACGACAGTACATCAGTGCTTCTAATGTCGTCTACCTCAAGTTTCACTCAGACTTTCGAATAGCCAAGAATGGCTTCAGATTGACTTACAAGAGCACCAGTTCTAAAGGTGAGCTATTGTCCTCCATGTCGTGGAGCTTGCCTTTCTAATGAATACTACAATTTTATTCCATCATCTTTTGTTTACCTTTAAGACAGCGGCTCTATCGAATCCCTGGAGTTCGATGAATTAATCTCAAGGGTTCGGTGGAGGTCAAGACACACACTCTCAACACACACACACACAATGTGTGTGTGTGTGTGTGTTTGTAATTAGGAAGGGTTTGGTGAATGCACGTCAGCATTTTAAACACCATTTTTGTCATCATTTTCATTTCATCATCATCCTTAACACCATTTTAATCGCGATAAAGACAATCTGAAATGGAAGAGAATCATGGGAGATTTCATGAGTTCATTTACGGATGGATTCTGCAGTAGCATAAATGTCACAAGTTTCAAGACAGCCTCTAAAAAGCTCATCTTCAATGTAACTACTCTCACTTTTGTTTTTGTTCTATTTCCCTTCTGAAACGATTTTGATTTGATTTGATTTACCCGTATCTGCAACTAAGGTAATCTTTGGGGTTGGGTTTTTTGGTAGGATTTTGGATTTTTTTCCCGGACTGTCCTGTAAACAGACAAGGATTTTTAACGTGCACATAGTGTTGTGATCTGCACACGGGATCTCCTTTTTATCGTCCGTCTTCGATGGGAATAGGTGTCGATCCACCTATCTGGACCCAGGAGGAAATTTTACTCGAAAAATATCGAGAAAAAATGTCAACCTTTGGCGGGGCTCGAACTCAATACCTTTTGGTTGAGTGGCCGACACCTTACTTCTGGACTACCGAATCCCCTTCTGAAGCGATGAGCAACCCTTTCGTTGGTTCTGACTTTAGGTATGGAATAAACAGGAGCTTATTCCAGTACTGCAGTTGTTGACTGTAAAATATGGCAGGATAAGGGATGGGCGAAGAGAATTTATGTTATTGTTCGAAATTTATCTTACTTTGGGTTTTATTTCCCCGTCTGATAACTTTTTTGTTGTTGTAAATTTAGGATACAAAGACCTGTTGGCAACGCAGCAATTGAAGACTCTACGGTTTCCTTCAAATGAAACGCAATATCCCAAGTAAGCTGATTTTTCAGGTCTCATAATTTTCTTACAGTTTCAGTGACATAGCATTGGGCTGGTCAAGAAGGCTTAAATTACAACAGCCATTCTCATTGCCTCCTATAGTAGCAGGAAAATGGTAGTAGTAGTAGTAGTAGTAGTAGTAGTAGTAGTAGTAGCAGCAGTAGCAGTAGTAGCAGTAGCAGTAGTAGTAGTAGTAGTAGCAGCAGTAGCAGCAGTAGCAGTAGTAGTAGTAGCAGCAGCAGCAGTAGTAGTAGCAGTAGTAGCAGCAGCAGTAGTAGTAGTAGTAGTAGCAGTAGCAGCAGCAGCAGCAGCAGTAGCAGTAGCAGCAGCAGCAGCAGCAGCAGCAGCAGCAGCAGCAGTAGTAGCAGCAGCAGTAGCAGCAGCAGTAGCAGCAGTAGCAGCAGCAGCAGCAGCAGCAGCAGCAGCAGCAGCAGCAGCAGCAGCAGTAGTAGTAGTAGCAGCAGCAGCAGCAGTAGTAGTAGTAGCAGCAGCAGCAGCAGCAGCAGCAGCAGCAGCAGCAGTAGCAGCAGCAGTCTAAGTACTAGCAGTAGTAGTAGTAGTAGTAGTAGTAGTAGTAGTAGTAGTAGTAGTCTAAGTAGCAGCAGTAGTAGTAGCAGTAGTAGTAGTAGTAGTAGTAGTAGTAGTAGTAGTAGTAGTAGTCGTAGTAGTAGCAGTAGTAGCAGTAGTAGTACTGGTAGTAGTAATAGTAGCAGTAGTAGTAGTAGCAGTAGTAGTAGTAGTAGTAGTAGTAGTGGTGGTGGTGGTAGTAGTAGTAGTAGTAGTAGTAGTAGTAGTAGTAGTAGTAGTAGTAGTAGTAGTAGTAGTAGTAGTAGTAGTAGTAGTAGTAGTAGTAGTAGTAGTAGTAGTAGAAGTAGTAGTATTCGTAA
>JAXRKP010001496.1:12500-15000 GCA_037039925.1 Doris montereyensis | reverse complement strand
GACTGATACAGCTTGCTTTCTATTGCTGATGTACGAACTGAACCATTCCAGAGCAGTGCCTTTGATGCCAAAAGATAACTCTAAACGTTTAAGAAGAATGCCATGATCTATAGTGTCAAATGCAGCAGATAGGTCTAACAAGGCTAAAATGGATAGTTCTCCTTTATCGGTCGAATTCCGTAAATCAGATTGTACTTTCAGAAGTGCTGTCTCTGTGCTGTGCTTTCTTCTATAAGCAGACTGATAGGTTCCTTTCAAAGAGTTTTCATCTAAGTGTTGGTCGATTTGGCTCAAAACAGCTTTTTCTAATATTTTGGAAAGAAATGGTAGGTTGGACACTGGTCTGTAATTTTTCAGATCGTTTTGATCAAGGTTGTTCTTTTTTAATAAAGGTCTAACTATGGCCTCCTTAAAACTAGGGACAACAATTCCATTTGTTAGTGACTGGTTGATAATATTGGTAATATGGGGCAAGGTGATATCAAGGCAGCTAAGAAACAGATTTACTGGCAGTGGATCAAGTTCACACAATTTTTTAGTAGATTTCATGATTGTAGATTTAACAAAATCTTCTGTTACAGGTTTAAAAGAAGAAAAGGAATTACCGTCAAATACGTGATACCTGGGATCAGAGTTTGTGGCATCTAAGTTTTCTCGTATCTTTTTAATCTTATCGATGAAAAAATGATTGAAAGCTTCAGGTAATTCACTCACCGGGATGTTAGTTGGTAAGTACTGTACATTCTTTTTACCCAAAAGGTCATTGCAGATTGAATAGAGGTTTGAGCTTGATTCACTGTCTTGTATCTGTTTGTTTAAATAAATTGATTTTTCTTTCTTTAATAACATTAGCAAGAGAAGTAATTTCTTGTCTATAAATGTTTTTATGAACAGTCGATCCAGTTTTTTTCCACAGTCTCTCGGCTTTTCGTTTCTTTTTCTTCCGTTCAGAACTCTCTCGTTGATCCAGGGCGCTGCAGTCCTTATTGGGGCGAGTTTCTCTCGAATTGGAGCGTGTTTGTCGAGAATTGTTCGGAGGGAGCTATCAAAGTCATTTGCTGATTTCGGTGTCCTGTCTGAAAATGAATTTAAAAGGTCTTCTTTGAAGGTGTCGATGTCAATGCCTTTAATGTTTCTGCAGAGGATCTTTTCTCTCGTTGTCTTGGGTTTGTCTACGTTGATTTTGAATGAAATGGCGTAGTGGTCTGATATGCAACATTCTGACACTTTTACTATAGATTTGACTAAATCGCTTCTTGTTAAAACTAAGTCTAGAATGTGTTGTTTCTCATGTGTTGCGTCAGTGACGAGTTGTTGGAAACTGTGTTCGTCAATCAGTGTGATTAAGCTCTTTACAGATGAATTAGTTGACTTTTCAAGGTGATAGTTAAAGTCCCCTAACATGTAGACGTTGTTTTTGTTGTTAATGGAATCAAGAAATTCAGAAAAATCCTGTTCAAATTTGCTGAGGGTGTGGCGGTTCTTTTTGCTTGGCGGGGGATGGTAGACACACACGCAGAATAAGGCACAATTGGGTGTGTTGATTATTATTTTACAATGTTCAAAAGTGTCGTATTGAGAATTTTCTTTACATTTGGTTATTTGGAACGAGTCCCTGTAAACGATGGCTACGCCCCTCCCGTCCTTGTTTTCCTCGCTTCGCCGTGGAAGTTATAGCCTTTTGGCATCATTTCTGTGATGAGAGGCTCATCTCCTTGCTCTCTCAACCACGTTTCTGTTATAAAAATTATGTCGGCTTTCGTTTCATTTATAAAAGTATAAATCTGAAGGGTCTTATTTCTGCAAGACCGAGAATTAAAAATAGACGACCTTGAGAAGCCAGTTGTTCTGTGATACTGAATTTTTGTCTTGCTTAGAATGATTGACAGGTCGCGTTGAGGAGGAGGGTAGTTCAGTTGTGTGTCGTTGTTACAGTGAATGTTGTTATTGTTGTCAGTGATTATGCGCGTCAGGTTAGACGGTGAATTTGTTTTGACGTGTCTTGCTGGGGGACGGTGACCGACGATTGTCTCGATTGTGCGCTGCTTGCGACGACCGCCGCGTTGGTCAGTGTGTTTTGGTCTGAGTGATTTGTTGGCGCACAGTTGGTGGTGAAAATATGGAGCTGTGAAGAGTATAGTGAGTAATACTCTATGCTCAATGAAACAAAATGGAGGTGGTGAACGTTAATGGAGTTTGTAAAAGCCATGGAGTCAAGTATGAAATGTCGAATGAATCTTTGAATAAAAATGCTTGGAACTTATATCCTTAGAACCGGTAAAACTTCATATAAAAGTAGGTGTAAATCACAAGGTCGAAGGCACTGTAAAACACACACGAATGTTCAAAATTCCAGGAGACAAATTCACACAACCGCCTGCTAGGCGTAGACACATGATGTATATAGTAGTAGCAGCAGTAGCAGCAGCAGCAGTAGCAGCAGCAGCAGCAGCAGCAGCAGCAGCAGCAGCAGCAGCAGCAGTAATGCAGCAGCAGCAGC
>JAXRKP010001496.1:2500-7500 GCA_037039925.1 Doris montereyensis | reverse complement strand
AAAACTGACAGTCAAATCGCTATGTTATCGGTGAAACTTCTAAAACTGACAGTCAAAATCGCTATGTTATCGGTGAAACTTCTAAAACTGATAGTCAAATCGCTATGTTATCGGTGAAACTACAAAACTGATCTGGAACCAATTCGCTATGTTATCGGCGAAACTTCTAAAAACTGACAGTCAAATTTCCATGTTATCATTGTCACTTCCAACACTGACAGTCAAATCGCTATGTTATTGTTCTCACTTCTAAAACTACAGTCAAAGTACCATCTTATCGTTGTTACTTCTAACATTGCCAGTCAAAGTTCCATGTTATCGTTGTCGCTTCTAACACTGCCAGTCAAATCCATGTTATCGTTGCAGACGATAATGACGAACCGGGAAGCACATTATACATCCAAATCCCACTTGGCCATGATAGGTGGTGTCATACTCGGAAGTCTGGCTTTTATCTTCTTGTTGATTGTTGTGTCTCTTGGATTATATGTACGCACCAGGGCTGTACGGGGACGTGGATGCATGGTGACGACAAGACGGATACGACGATCTAACAGCAACGACAGGTTTTCAATTCAAATCCAATTCATTTCAATTCAGTTATCTTTATTAATCCATAAAAAGGAAATTATAAAATGTGTTATCATATTTTCCGTGGTGTCCAGAAATATAAGAATGCATCAATATATTTAAATTAATCATTAATGTAAAGATTTTAGAGAAATAGATATAGAAGATAAGTAAGTGAGTTAATAGGTATGTGTGGTAAAATAATATACATAAACATTAATTATTGACACATCAGATTAGCTTCATGCACATTTATTACACTATCATAAATCATTCACTCCTAAGTTTTCATTATCATTGTTTTGTGTGAATATTTAAATTGAAAAATGTTTTAGATAGACTTAAAAAAGGATTCTATCAAGGTATCCTGTGTAAAGTCCCTGTTTCACTTTGTCCATATTGCCCATATCATAGTGTCGTCGTTATATCTGGGTGTAGCTTGAATGTGCAGTCACTGTTTTGAAGCATTTGGAAAGCGTACATCTATATAAATACATAGATACATACATACATAGATACATGCATACGTACATACATATATACATACATACATACATACATACATACATACATACATACATACATACATACATACATACATACATACATACATACATACATACATACATACATACATACATACATACATACAAACATACATACAAACATACATACATCCATATCTACATGCATACATACATACATACATACATACATACATACATACATACATACATACATACATACATACATACATACATACATACATACATACATACATACATACATACATACATACATACATACATACATACATACATTCTTTATAATTAAGCATATACAACCCACACAATTGCATCAATTGAATTTATTTGAATCTTATGGATGACTTATGGATAAATGTTACTTATTCTTATCTTTGACAGACAGCAACTGAAATCTATTATCACCCAAGCGTCACAGGAACCTGCTTATTATTATCAGACAACCTGGCTTACGTTCCCGATGAACCGCCTCCATGGTGATAACAATTGATATAGATAGATAGATAGATAGATAGATAGATAGATAGATAGATAGATAGATAGATAGATAGATAGATAGATAGATAGATAGATAGATAGATAGATAGATAGATAGATAGATAGATGTGTATATCTTACTAAAAATTTAAAGGAAAATATTTGTCAACCGTCGGCGGGACTCGAACCCACTTAAGAGGTCAACAACTTGTCTCTGGCCTGCCGAGTCCCCAAAACTGAAACAGAAATCCTAGATCACCTTTGTTTTGGATGTGAATAAAATTAAATTAAAACCATCATCTAGCTACGGATGTGAAGATTGATTCACAGCGGTAACACGCCTGTCATTTCCTGTCTTCCACAGCTACTGGGACGTTTGTGACAACCTCCAGTTGGTTCCACCACCCCCCTACACACCAACCGCCCTGGGGGAAGCATCCGGTAAGCCTTATTTTAGCTAAGTTATGGGGGTTTTCTATCGCAGTTATCCCCTTTGTTTCATCTTTCGTCCTTTGTTATTTATATTTTAATAAGGAGAAAAAATGACTGCTTGTGTTTGAATTCTCAGTGAGATTAACAATGTATTGTTATCAGAGGCGAGAACCGCAGTGGATTATTATTAGCACCTTATTAATTATTATGATCCCGCCCTCCACGAGTCTCCTGCTGCCTTGCAGGTCGGTCTTAGCTGACCAAAGGCTATTAATTAACCCTGACAGTAACAACCTTATTGCCTTGCAGGCTGGTCTTGAATGACCAAAGGGAAGGGAGTTAACACTGATTAGAAAAATAAGAAGGCCCGGTATTTTGGGCCCCAGGTGGCAGCACCACTATCTACCTAAGGTACAGTGGACTTTTCCCTGCTTATCCGAAACCTAACTGATGAAGAGAAATAAATATAATATACCCGGCTCGGCCTTTCAACGACGAAAATGGAAACGAACCCGGACTGTGTTTTTTGGAACATGGAACGTCAGGGCAATAAATGGAAAAGAGTTAGAATTAGTTGAAGAAATGGAAAATTTCAAAGTAGACATTTTGACTATTACAGAAACAAAGAAAAAGGACAAGGAATAGAGAATGTAGGACCAAATAATATTTTAATCTTTTCAGGAGTAGATGTAAAAAATGGAGCTAGAGATGAAATAGGTCTCCTAGTGCATAAAAACATGAAAAGCTACTAGAACGTTGGAACTGTATAAGCCCACGGCTATTAGAAGTAAAAATTAAACCAAAAGAAATAAAAAATAGTAATAGCTGATGGACGAAACGAAAACGCCACTAAAGAAGAAAAAGATACCTTTGAAAATGATTTACAAATAGCTGCAGACAATCTTAAACACAAACAGGAATTAATGGTTTTAGGATATTTAAACGCTGGAGTAGGCAACAATGTAGAAACATCAGAGGAGTAATGGACTAAAGAAAGAGAGAGACAACAACTAATAGAGTTTTTTTTGTTCTTTGGAAGAATAACATGAAAATAGCCAACACCTTTTTTTCCTCATAAAGATATCCACAAATATACAAGAGTAAATGAAGACAGATGTGGAAAGTCAATGGTAGACTACATAATAGTTAGCAGCTCCCTTTTTTTACAATATATTGATGCAAAAGTAAACAGAGGACCAGAAATTTTTAGTGATCATCACCTAATGAGTGCCAAAATGAGATTATTAACTGAAGAAAACAAACAGAAAAGGAGAGAGAAGAAAGCTACTAAACTCAAAATAGAGGAACTAAATAAACTAGTATTAAAACAGGTATACCAATCTAGAATAAAAGGATTATCAGTGAAAGACAGATGGATCTGAATGATAACACAATAGAAGAGGTCTGTGGTAGGAAACAAATTAAAGGAGATGGGAAAAGAGCAGCATGGTGGAATGATAATGTCAAAACTAAGATCAAAGAAAAGAAGGATGCCTGGAAGAAATATATGCAAACAAAAAGACCAGAGGATAGGATAGATTAGTGAATAAAAGAACTATCGCCAAAGAGGAAGTGAGGAAAGCAAAACAGGAACAATGGGAAGAGTTTGGACAAAGACTTCAAAAAAGCTATCAAGGAAATCAAAATCTGTTCTGGGATGCAATCAAGAGCATGGGAAAGACAAAAGATTGCCCAATACGACAAATTAAGAACTACTAAAGGAGAAATAATGAAAGAAGACAGCCAAATCATGGAAACGTGGAGAAAGTATTTTCAACAATTACATAACCCCCTCCAGAACATATGAAACAAGGAGTAAAGATCAATTAGTAAGAGTAACAAGTAATCCAGAGGAGACAGCTGAAGATGATATATCAATGGAAGAAATGCAAACAGCTATAAGAAAAGTGAAATTAGGAAACGCAGGAGCAGATCAAGTTTATCCAAAAATGATTAAAAACCAAGGGAGAGAGGCAGACAAACTACTACATGCAATATGCCAACAAGCATGGAAGTCCAAACAGGTGCAAGACGACTGGAAAAAAGGAACGGTAGAACCAATACATAAGAAAGGATCAACTATGGAATGCTCAAACTATAGAGGGATATCACTATTTAGCGTTCCAGGAAAAGTATATGCCAGGATATTGGAAATGAGACTAAGGAAAAGAGTAAAGGATCAGATTGAAGAGCATCAGAGTGGATTTAGACCAGGAAGAAATGTACAAGACCGCATATTTACAATTAGACAAATAATAGAAATATTCCTTGAGAGAAACGTTGACTTGCACCTGTGTTTTATTGACTTAGAAAAGGCATTTGACACTGTGAGGAGGGATGAACTAGAGCATTCCTTAAAAGAACACAATGTAGAGCAAATTCTAATAGAAGCCATTAAAAGTTTTTACAATAAACCAACATGTGTAGTGAGAGTAGCTGGAAAAATATCTGCAAAATTTCATGTAGATATATGAGTAAGACAGGTTGTAACCTAAGTCCTCTTTTGTTTATCATTTTATGGATTCAGTCGCAAAGGCATCCTCAAAATGAAGAAAAAAATGTAGGTATGAGGAAGCTCAAACCAGTAAATGTATCAATGTTTTCATTTGCCGATGATTTAGTTCTGTTTGGAAAATTAGAAAGTGACCTTCAGTCGAATATCACCATTATGAACAATGAACTAAATAAAAGAGGAATGAGAGTAAATGCAAAGAAAACCAAAACAATGCTAGTAACTAGGGAAGCTAAAACACAAAATCTTAAATTAGGCAGGGAGAATTTAGAACAAGTTCAAAGCTACAATTACCTAGGAATAATGATTAACTCAGAGGGAAAACTAAGAGAAGAAATCAGCCAGAGAATCCAAAAGGCAAGTGCAATATATAACCATCTAGGAAAGAAATTTGCAGGTAAGCAAGAATTGTCAACAAAAACCAAAATGGCAATTATTATAATACAGTTTATTGTCCTACTTTC
>JAXRKP010001495.1:47500-119943 GCA_037039925.1 Doris montereyensis | reverse complement strand
AGATGGCATTCATTGACTACGCAACACGGTGGTCATCAGTGGCGCGGTTAAGACTTATTATGGCCATAATTAATGATGAAACAAAACAGTCTTCGAGCATCCCATGTCGACTCTAATCCAGTCGTGCCTTATGTGGGCGACATCCGGCAATAAGAAGTTTGATAATGACAATGAGGCTACGAATTGCGATACCAAGCGGACAGATTTTCAAAACCGAAACTGTCTCATGGCGGTTTTCGCGTGACGGGTATGACAAGAGTGACCCGACTTGGTTGAGTGAAGACGCTCTGGATTCTGATATAGTATTTTTGTTTTGTTTCACAACGTTAATACAAGGGCTGGGGAGTGAGGACGGGGGGGGGGAGGGGGAGCTCGGTAGTCCAGAGGCAAGATGTCGGCCTCTCAACCCAAAGATCGTGGGTTCAAGCTCCGGCAGGCTGAATGTTTTTCTCGAGCAAAATCTAACCTCCCCCCCTCGCCCGTTGGGGAAGGTAGGTGGATCGACACCTAAGTCCCATCGAAGATGGAAGATAAAATAAGGAGATCCTGTGTGCAAATCACAACACTCTGTGCACGTTAAAGATCCCTTGGTTGTTTACATGGCGGTCCGGGAAAAAATTATAAGATCCTACCAAAAAACCCTGAGATCACCGTAGTTGTGGATATGGGTAAAATTAAAAAAAAAATAAAATCAAACACAAAAACGAGGCAAGCAGCATGTCGAAAGGGAAGAAAAAGATTTTTTTTTTTTTACCAAAGCCCAGAGAACAGAGACAAGATCAATACACAGGAATAGACTGAAAAAATCTTCGGGCACGAGACAGAATAGAACCCGTGACTTACGCGTCGGCACCCATCGCCTCGCCATGAAAATAGAGCGTGTCGTACCCCAAGGAGCATAGTTAGCTTGGTAATGGCAGTGCGCTCCCTTTTTCATGGCGGGGAACAGAGTGTCAACGTGGAGGTCGCTGATTTGATTTTATTGGTGCCCAAATTATTATTTTTTGGTATATATTCCTTTGTATTAGTATTATTCTTGTAGCCTATTTGTTCCTACGGGGCTTCCATTAAAGTTCACATCATTATTAATAGCTCTTTATACTAATACCCATTTATAACTAATAATACCTATTTATAATCAATACCCATTTATAACTAATAATACCCATTTATACTAACACCCATTTATACTAATATCCATTCATAACTTCTTACTCATGTACATAAACGTGTGGTATCACTATCAGGCTGCCTGCCAGTTGCCAACTGTGTCTCCTCATAACGTATCGTTGCATGTACTCCTACTAAGACAGAGGTGATCGTTTGTTTGTTTGATTGAAATTTACCCCACCCACCACATGCAGTGATCTCATGGGACGTTCAGAGGAAACAGTAATACTAATACGAAAAAGTAAAGTGAAAGAGTGAAAGAAAAGAAGTAGGACCTACCAACAGCGGCCGCCACCTGCTCACATGAGTTGGTCAAAACTTCACAATGTTTTTAATTATTACGCATCCTAAACTGAAAACAGATTACATGCAGTTGATTTAGTTTGAATGATAAATAGTGTGTGTGTGTGTGTGTGTGTGTGTGTGTGTGTGTGTGTGTGCGCTTGATTTGAAGACAGGACATTACTACATGTATTACCAAACTGAATTGATTAGCAAAATCTAGCTACCTGCTCCAAGAAAGAAATGAACGAAATCAAGATACTAGTGTTACAACACTGCTCCCTTTTCCCGTTGTATGCAATGCTTTGTAAGTACGCGTCGTAGCCAATTACTATCTATCAGTCATATGAATAGTAGTCTTGTAAATTTAATATGACGTAGATCCGTCAGGCCCTTGAGCAACATGGAGTTAAGGCCCCTTTACACTTACACGTAGTTACACGTTGATTCATCGACAAACTGTACAAAATCGAAAGGATGGCGGGAATCCTATCAACTTCTCGATTAATCTGAGCGTGGAAACGAGCAATCCTCTCGATATCGAAGGGTTCTCACATTCTCCCTCAGTCCAGGCGCCAGATATTTTCCCGCAGGCGAACTGAAGGATGAGCGACGAGTGGCGACGAGGGAGTGACTTCTTTGATGTTGCCGCAGGCAGAGTTAAAAATGCAGTCTAAAAATGATTTAAGTATTGGTCAAATCAGAAAAATTATATGATTTTCTTGATCAGCGACCTAAAATTAGTAAAACTCACGCGGGGAACGCAATTTAATATCTGATATTACCACGTTTAAATGTGTTTTGTTTTGTTTTGTTTTGAATTTCGCGCTAGCTACAAAGTACAACAGTCCAAGGACTGACAGTTTAAAGATAAAAACTGTTCGTCTGAACGAACTTCTCTCGTCGACAAACTGTCAGTTCAACACTGACCCAGATCTAGCGTCTGTCGGTTAAACTGTCAGTTTGTCGATGAATTAACCGTGCATTTAAAGACCACTGACAGAGTGAAAGTGAAAAGTAATAAGAAATAAAAACTTGCTTCATTACAAGATTTATTGCATAAGCAGGATCCTGGAATTCCAGAGGTCTGAAGTGAAATTTTATCGAAAAACACTACAAAAAAATCTCCATTGACGTTTGCTTAATAACTTGGAAATTTGTGACGAAGTTAAATTAAAAAGCTAAAATCCTTTAAATTATTTCCCTTGTATTTGTATCTTCACTTGTGGGTCCTCATGTCTTGCTGCATTCTTTTTCTTATCTAATGAAAATTAATGGGACCGAGAAAACCCTTGAAACAGCATCCATCCACACCCACTATCCTCAGCTGATGAGAGGCTAGTTACAACGGATTTTACTTAGGCTCAATTCTATAGCACTGGACCCCATGGATACACTGGACATAAAGCTCTCCACTTACATTATTTTCAATACAAAAGCTTAATGCTCCAGGTCTTGTTGCATTCAATATCTATAACATAATTCAACGAAGGCCCTTTACTTTTTCCAGAATAAAAATTAACACGAAAAAAGAAGAAAGAAATCCAATAGACTTGGAAATATGGCCCTGAAAATTGGTTAAATCCTGTATGTATTTTTCAGGATAAATGGGACGTTATATAGTACAATAGTTATCGTATTTAATTTGTATAGCCTTAGTTTATTGTTTTGTTTACAAACAATACATGGATCACTTGTTGAGTAATAAGATGCTATCAAAAGAAAAAAGACAACAACAATTCATCAAGAACAAAAAATGAAGATGGTAGTGCAATGTTTAATGTATGTTTTTATTGTTACCTTTATTACATCAAATAAATCAAAGTTCTGAACACATGAATATATTTATGTATGTAAAAGCCATGCAAACATTTGTTTCATTTGGTAATTTTAGCATACATTGTAGCCATTCAATAAAAAAACAATACAAAACTATTACTATCATCGTTCACTACAGCTAGAAACCCCATACTACTGTTGGAAGTTTGCAACAAAAAACCCAAATACTCACAATAATTTGCACATAGATCTATGTCATTCCAGTGAATATGGTTAGAAATTTCTGTGACATGAATTGACAGCCGAGAAATACATGGGGCATACATTACATGAGAAACCACAATAATCCATAGACAGAGTGCCCAGCAAAAGGTCAACAGCAAATTTCCTCGCTCCAAAATAATTAAAAAAAAGGAATCCTCTCCAGAATATCAAATAACCCCCCCCCGTCCAAAGACGTGAAAAGTGGTAAAGTAAAATCTTCATCGGGAAGTCAGACATAGAGATAAATTAATGGGAAAAGTATAATTTCCAATCATATTTGAAATCCTTTTCAGCATGTGTCATTGAAATGAAATGTGCTTGAACAAGTTTTCAATGCATGTTTGCTTTGGACTATTGATACTTCAATAGATTTTCTATCTCAATTACCATTTTTAATCAAACTTAATATGCCTTTTAGCAAGTCTCACTGAAACTAAATGTATTCAAACAAGTTTTCAATGAATGTTTCCTTTAGCCCTTGATATATTTTTGATATTTCAGTTCTTCTGCCACCATAGCCCCCCCCCCCCCCGACTTGAATTTCTGAACCTAACTTCCTTGATTCCCATTGGCCCGACCTCACTGGACACCCAGGATTAGGCAAACTATGTTGTGTTGAATGTAAAACGTCTTTTTTTTTTTACAATTTCATAACATGAAGACCTACAGACATCTCTGACATAAAGATAACAACTGTTCGTTGTCTCATGTAAACTACAAATGATACATCCTTAGCTACACTGATTGTTAACTTAAAAATTTCAAGCAAGCATTACATCATTTCTGTCACAACTTTACTTTCTTTTTCTTTTTTTTGTTGGCGTTTTTCTTTATAAGAAAATAGAAATGAATAAAACTAAAACTAAGTGCACGTTTGAAACCGGACAAAAATTGGCCCCATCACCCTAGCAGTAGCAGGCCACATGAAACATATCAAACTCATTTCTAATATCCTGCCATAAATACAATGCAACAATTGCTGTAATGACTATCTTATTGGCTGTCAAGAGAGAAGACTAGGCCAGAACAAACATATTCATACAGTAAACTTTTTATAAAACAGTAAAGAAAAAACCCCAACATAACACAAGAAAAACCTCCAACCACCAGAACCTCCCTCCCACCCCCACCCACCCAAAATAAAGGAAATATCAGAAAAATAACATTATGAAGTGTATTTGAAATACATGAATGATAAACATGCAGCAATGCAAGAATGATGCTATCTGTCAAAAACAAATTTCAAATGCTTGTATGTGGGCTAGCAGTAGACTCTCTCAACAAAACTTTACATGCAAATAGAGTGGGGGAGGGGCAACATCAGTAGGCATTGGTTACTTGAGAGCACATGAGAGGGGTAGAAATGTCAGAAATTTGAGGAGCAACATTCGTAAACATAGGAGCCAACTTGCACCACAAACGCAAACTGGCTCAAATACTGGTATATCGAATCTCAGCTCATTGAAATTCCAAAAGCCAACAACTTACTGATGATCGAGTTCTTTAGGGTGGGTTGAAATCCAGAAGAGTTGACAGAAACTGCTCCACACTTGTACATGTATTTATATTTTAAAAAAAGAAAGAAAAGAGAGTAGAGAAAGAGGGGCCCCAGATGGAACTGTACATTGTTTAAGTAATAAAATAAGATGTGACACATGACCATCTAGTAACCGATAAATAGAAGAAACAACACAAGCAATACAAGACCGCAACAGGGGGTGGGGCATAGTAAAATTTCATATAAATTGTACATTAAAAAGTGGGGGTGGGGGTTTGACTGTGTAACGTTGGAGGGGACACAACACTCATCGAGATGGCCAACGGCATGAGGGGCAGTGGTAAAATCTACAAGATGTAAAGCAGATGGCGACTTGGATGGAAGTGTGGATGAAGAAACAGATAAAACAAATCCATAGGCAAGTCTACTTTGAGAGGCCATCATTGAATCCAGAAGCTTCTCCTCCATCCGCGCCAAATTCATCTGAGGATGCAGAGAAAAGGAAAAAAACAAAACCCAATTAAGATTTCATGGAATTTTGACAATTACAGATTTATTTTGTTTATTAACTTTTTAATGTGCTACATTAACATGTTCTTGCTATCAATTGCTGCTTGAATGGCATTACTTCAGATACCCCTGAACCATTTATTAGCAACCTTTTAAAACTATTATTATTTTCAAGATTTCTTAAGGTTATCAATCATGATTGTAAGACCAATGAGTTTAATTTTTCATTCACCATGAATAAAAAACTCAAGACTAGGTAAACAAAAAGAAAAAAGCATCATAAATCCCCCCCCCCCCCCAAACAAACAAAACCCAACAAAACAAAAAGAAAAAAAGGAGAAAAGAAATATAGTATTGACTTACTGGCAGCTTTGAAGACAGCTGCAACATCCCCTTCCCCATATCCCATTCGCCGTGCCTTTTTAAACAGCTCGTTAGCAGCGGCTGCCAAGTACAATGGTTGTTCTACGCTGTCCCCAAGTCCTAAAACTAGTCTCAGATCTTTCTGTTGGTGCTGTAGGGGAAGTGGGGTCAAACCGCCATTCAGGATAGCTGTGAAAGGAAGATGTAAATAAATACATGAAAAACAAACGGATGTAAAGAACAACTGAAAATCTTGGAGAGAATGCATTTTCACAAAAATAAGTACTTACGGTAGAATTTTTAAGAACCGCTGCTAGTATTTCAAAAGATGTTTCGCATAGCCCCAGTCTTTAGTCTTAGAGCACATTTATCATAAACCGTCAAAGTCTTCTCTAAAGATAAAATGGACGTATCCATTGGAAGATAGCATTACAAATTCTGGCCTTGGTTATCTCATTCTACTTTGTCATGTAACTTGATTATATTGGTTTCCTTTATAACACTGCTTATCTAAAATAATATCGCTACAGTAATGGACCATAGTATTTTGAATAATCTACAAAGAAATCTCAAAATCAACAGGGTATTTAAGTCTTGGCATTCTGAAAATTAAAACCATCAATAAAAACGGTCTTATAAGGCCTAAACAGGTACATAAACATTAGTGATATTTTTTTATGCGTGTACAAAAACAATTTTAAAGTTAGAACTATACATCAAACTTAGCAATACCTTGGCTTTTGTGATTGATTGTAATGACATGAAAGAGATCCAAGGGAGAGTACTTCTGAAAAATCTTCCAGGTCAATGCCCACTTTTTCTGCCAGGGCCATGCCTTCTCCCAGACTGGCAACCATGTTACCCAGAATCATGTTATTGATTAACTTCATGCGGGTCGCCGTGCCGACTTCATCTGGAAATAGGAATAACAATTTGCTTTGCTAGAATGTCTTACGTTGCCATACTTTTGTTAAATTCACACTAAAAAATAAAATTAAAAAAGAATAAATGATAAAGGGGGGGGAGTGTGTGGAGAGGAGGAATTTGTATGATATAAACCCATGGAAAAACTTTTAAAACCAATTGATTTACTTTACTGATAAGAGAAAAATAAAATAAAATAAAGAAGTTCTTATTGGAAAAAAAGAGAAAGAAAGCTGATGCAGTCAATTTACATCGGTTAAACCTAATCCTGCCTAACGAGCCCGTTAACGCCCTTTCTGGGTCTTGCATAATGCGCCCATTGTAACCTTTAACCTATTCACGAGACTTCACAGATTTTTAGAAGGAAACAGAACTTTCTACATGGTTTTGTCAATATTCTACGATTTTTGAAAGTTCAGAGGTTGCCGACAGGCAAAATGGTATTTCGCTTCCAACGCATGTGAAGCTGGCTCCGTGAATTAAGAGAGAAATGAACGGCGATTTAAGGCCCAATAGAACCCTAAACCGTGATATAAATGATGAAGACTCTGATATGGAAGAAATTTTTAACTGATTTGAGTGATGATGAGGGAGTGATGAAGAAGAAAACAGTGACAGATCTAGATCTAACTCTTTCAAACTGAGGCATGCAATGCGTTAGCAGGCGAAATCGAAACTGCCGTGCCTGTGGACGACAGACCTATCCGACACTCAATTTGTGCCATTTAGTGTGCAATGTCGTTAATATCAGTGTTTCTGTCCAATAAAATCACCCCGTACATGAATAAAATTGAAAAAATAAAGAAACAAAAACATGGAAAAAACGTATTTAATAACAATAAGTGCAAATAGACGTAGCTATCTCCCTTGCTTAGGCATCCAGCCCAGCAGGCTAGCCAGCGATTTAGGCAGGATTGGGTTAAAGGATGTTTTGGTTTACTGTTTGTGCATCGGAAACGGCACATAATAAAGGAAGGCAATGTTGAATGATAAAATAAGTTCAGAGTTTTCTCCTTCATACATCGATACCAACGTGAACGGGTTGGTTGGCTTCTTGGCCATGTCACAATGCACATTTCTGGTTCTTATTATGGGTCTTTTCATGTTTTTCATCTCCAATTTTGTAATTTATTTATTGTAATTAATTTTTTTTCTCACATCTTTAAATCTCTCTCTCACATACAGAGATAGAGGGCAATACAGTTGAGTTAGGTTTTAAGGTGATTATTAACTGCACGTCTCACTCTTGGCTTGCCTTCTCTCATCAACTTCTTTAAGCGCAACTGTGGCCTTAAACTGCAGTGTAAAAGTATGTGCTTTCTTTCAACATGATTGCCAAAAAGAGTGAGAATGATTATCTAATGTTGAATATTGCAAAAGCACACATAAATGGCTTGGAATGTCAGCATGCATAATAACAATATCACGGCAGGTTGGCTCACCAGAGCTTAAATCACAAAGCTCTACCCAGCCTGCACAGTATTACACACACTATGGATAGTGCCTCATCCTCTTGCTTCTACCTCTCTCTCTCTCTCTCATTTGATTTCCATGGTGATCATTTTTTTCCTTTTAGTTTAGAGATGAGCCAAGTTTGATTTTCAACATGATTTCAATTCCTTCAGCTGTCCACTGTAGCACGGGCAACTGTGTTTTAGTTTTTTCCTTTGGATTTAGTAAATGTGTTGATTTATCAAGAGCACTTCACCTTTCAATTTTCGGTTTAACCAATTACTGCCTAAAGTAAAATGACTTCTTTCCCATGGCTTCAAAACAAGAGTAACAGTCATCAAACAATTTTCTGTCCCCAGAGCAGAGGATCAGGAGTTGTCCCTCCAAAGCAGGGACACGGCTTCCGCAGACTGGTGCTTCCAAAAACGCTCCACCCCTGGCCATGATAGCCTGAAAGAACAACAAAACACGCAAATGCATAATGTATCTGAAATGGCTTTGATTCTTAATTATAGACAAGGATAACATGATGATCAAAAGGACAAACTTTGATTCTCTTTTCTTTAACAAAGAACAAAAGATTCCTTCAATCATTAAAAAAGCCAAAAACAGAAGAAGAAAAAATGTGCTTCAGGTGGGAAAACATGGATCTAAGAAAGTGATTTGTTGGCATTAACTCAATCCAATATAAAACGTTGTGGCAGGGCAAGGCTGACACAGTACATACCAGTGACAAATATCCAAACCCCATTCTATTACCCCTAAAAAAACAACTACCTAGCCTATGCCTAAGGAAAACCCAAGGACTAAAAAGTCTACACACCATTTGTCTTTTGCCATAAAATAACACAGCGAACCAAACCCTCTTTTAAAAATGTCACAATCCAGTCCTTGTGTCCATACTAGCAATGTTAAACATAAAGATATGGGAGTAATTACATCAGCGACATCTTGAACAGTCTCCTCATCAACGAAGTTGACATTTCTACATAGCATTTCCTTTGGAGATTCCATCCAGCAGTTTCCATGTTTCCAAACATGATCTGAAAATAAATGAAAATGTAGGATGTATTCATACAAATATAAAGAAACAATAATTGCATATCTTTTTTACAGTACATTGGATGCAAGAGTAAACAGAAGAGCACAAATTGACTGAAGAATACAAACAGAAAAGGAAAGAGAAGAAAGCTACTAAACTCAAAATAGTAAAAGAAAACATATACCAATCTAGGATAAAAAGATTTATCAGTGAAAGGCAGATGGATCTGAATGATAGCACAATAGAAGAAAAGTGGCAATTGTATAAAAAACACTCCTCAGTTGTACTGAAGAGGTCTGTGGTAGGAAACAAATTAAAGGAGATGGGAAAAGAACAGCATGGTGGAATGAGAATGTTAAAACTAAGATCAAAGAAAATAAGGATGCCTGGAAAAAATACTTGCAAACAAAAAGACCAGAGGATAGGATAGATTACGTGAATAAAAGAACTAGTGCCAAAGTAAGAATAGCAAAACAGGAACAATAGGAAAGTTTGGACAAAGGCTTCAAGAAAGCTATCAAGGAAATCAAAAGCTATTCTGGGGAGCAATGAAGAGCATGGGGAAAGACCAAAGCATGCCCAATACGACAAATTAAGAATGCCAAAGGAGAAATAATGAAGAAGACAGCCAAATCATGGAAGAGTGGAGAAAGTATTTTCAACAATTACATAATCCCTCCAGAACGTATGACACAAGGAGTAAAGATCAATTAGTAAGAGTAACAAGTAATCCAGAGGAGACAGCTGAAGATGTAGATATATCAATGGAAGAAATTCAAACAGCTATAAGAAAAGTGAAATTAGGAAAAGCCTCAGGAGCAGATCATATTTATCCAGAAATGCTTAAAAACCAAGGGAGAGAGGCAGACAAACTACTACATGCAATATGCCAACAAGCATGGAAGTCCAAACAGGTGCCAGACGACTGGACAAAGGGAACGGTAGTACCAATACATAAGAAAGGATCAACTATGGAATGCTCAAACTATAAAGGGATATCACTACTTAGCATACCAGGAAAAGTGTATGCCAGGATACTGGAAATGAGACTAAGGAAAAGACTAGAGGAGTAGAGGATCAGATTGAAGAGCATCAGAGTGATTTAGACCAGGAAGAAGTGTACAAGACCATATATTTACAATTAGACAAATAAGAGAAAAGTTCCTTGAGAGAAAACATTGACTTGACTTGCACCTGTGTTCTATAGATCTAGAAAAGGCGTTTGACACTGTGAAGATGGACGAACTATGGCATTCCTTAAAAGAACACAATATAGAGCAAAATTTAATAGAAGCCATAAAAAGTTTTTACAATAAACTAACAAAGAAAACCAAAACAATGCTAGTAACTAGGGGAGCTAAAACACAAAGTTTTAAATTAGACAGGGAGAATTTAGAACAAGTTCACAGCTACAATTACCTAGGAGTAATGATTAACTCTGAGGGAAAACTAAGAGAGAAATCAGCCAGAGAATCAAAAAGGCAAGTGCAATATATAACCATCTAGGAAAGGCATGTGTCGGTAAACAAGAATTGTCAACAAAAACCAAAATGGCAGTATAGAACACAGTTTATTGTCCTACTCTCCTCTATGGCAGTGAAACCTGGACCTTGGACAGTAGAGAATACAGTAGAGTACAGGCAGCTGAAACGAAATATCTAAGAAGAGTAGTTGGGAAAACTAAAAGCGACAAAATCAGAAACACAACAATAAGAGATCAAACCAAAGCAGATGGCATAAAACTAAGATAGAAATAAATCAATTGAGATGGTTTGGGCATGTAAACAGAATGAATGACAATAGAATAGCTAAATCAGTATACAGTGCTAAAGCCCAAGGTCAAAGACCAAAAAGGCAGACCCCGGAGAAAGTGGGAAGAAGATATAAAAGAGGCATTGAAGCATAGAAATTTAACATTTTTGGAAGGAAACAGAAATTGCCAGGACAGGGCATCCTGGAGAAAGATCACCTCGGGCATCTGAACCCATACACCGAAAGGAAGAATGGGAACTGATAAAGAAAGAAAAAGAAAATAATTGCATACACTACCACTGGCTTAACTCTCACAATCCTAGATCCAGGATTCCATCTTATTAACTCGTCCCATGTATTTTAATCACATTCTTTGAAAATTCACAGACCAGGATATGACGAGACTGATTAAGTAAATTTCAACACAGGAAGAGCTCTACGTTCATTCCTATATTGTCTTTCATTTCATTCTACAGATTATCCCTAAGTGAAGAGAAATTTTATTCCAATGGTATTGACATTAGGCTTGAAGTGTAATGGAAGTCAATGCAATAATTTGTGATCCATCAATTTAACGTATGTATGTATTACAAAATCAATCATAAATATTATCATAAAATATATAAATAGGATACTGTACCAAATTTGGTTCCATGCTCAATTACTATACATATGTTTAACACAAATGGACTATTCACCACATAATAATAATAACAATAATAATAATAATAATAATAATAATAATAATAATAATAATATAATAGTCACATAATAATACAGTTGAGTAGCTACAAATTAGTCTCAACAACAACAATCTGTAGGTGTGGCACCTTCTGGCTACACGGTGACCCCGACTCCCCCCCCTTTAGCTTACATCTCTCACTGCTGTAGAGTCGGCTACACATGTAAATGTAATGTCACATGACTGCACCACGTCAGCAGGATTATTTCCCTTGAGGCACCGGCCTTGACGAACTCTACACTGTGAAAGAAAAACAAAGAGGACATATTCAGATACATTATTAACAGTAGCAGTAGCAGTAGCAGTAGTAGTAGTAGTAGTAGTAGTAGTAGTAGTAGTTTACCCAATGAATACGCAATTTACCCATGAATGAAAGCTGTGCTCACCGTAGCCACTTAGGCATGATGTGTCATTGATTATTACAATACAGCAGAGCAACCAAGGGCGTTCCTTGGTTGAATTTTGATATTGGATGCTGGTTGTGAAATCATATCAGGCTTGAGGATTTAAAAAAAAAGTGTTGACTTGAAATTCTCTTTTCTATGAGGGGAGGTGGGGGTGGGGGGCAGGGGGGTGGGTGTCCCTCTTTCTTCATTATTCTTGCTTTGATACTTATTAACGATTGCGTAATCTTCTAATGCAATAAAAATCAGTATATGGGCCCTTTCTTTTCTTTTAACATATTGAGTGATGAATATGAAATATAAATTTAAAAAATTGACAGCAGAGAACCGAAGCTACTAAAAGACAAATACAATACTCATGTCCAAACTTCTCTGAATGGAAAGGCATTAGCCAAGGGGAAAACCTTTTTGGGCTGCTTTGAATTCTGACAGTCAAATTGACATTGACACATGGACCTGACATGTTTTGTCTTCTAAGATTGTTTTTTGTTGTCTTTTTAAGTTCACTAAAGACAAGAGATAAGGACAAAGTTAACAGCCTATCAAACTTAATTCGCAAAATCAGGATAGAAAAAAATCGCCTCTTTAACCTGGATGGCAGAGTCTGTGTCACTATCTTCTTCGTGGAGTTAACATCCATTGTAATATGCCACACTCAAGATGTATTGAGAGTGAAAGAGGAAGATGAGAGACAAGATTAAAAGAATTGAATACCCATGCCAACCCCATGGACAGAAAAAGTGGGAGATTGCTTGCCAAAATGAGGAAGATTTGGGGAAAATGTGTACAATTTGAAAAAGCTAACAAAACTTAATGCGGACAGGGAAACCATAAAAAGGCTAAAAAACCGTAGAAATTTTGAAACGAAAAGCCAAAAAGTGAACAAATCCGCTTTGTTAGCAGTAGGTAAGCAGCACTGCTTTTATTCCCTAATAAGCAGCTGGAAAATTGGACAGCACATTTCTGATTTAACTTCCAACAGTTAAGGCTATTGGTTTTCTCCTTGAATAAACTCCCAAACAACCCTTCTACTCTCAACAAAACATCTGTGTAAATAATATGGTGAAGGAGGTGGAATGTTAGGTAGATTAATTTGGAGGAGAAGAAGATGGAGATGAAGTAGAAAAATATCATGATCTCAAAGGAGATAAAAGAGAAGAATAAGAATAAGTAATGTAGGTTTTGTTTGCTCCGTTGATAAGTGGTGATCTCAGGGTGCATCAAGAGGCAAAACACTATGAAAGATAAGAGAAAGAGTTAATGGAAAGAAGTATAACCTACCAGCAGTACCCATCACCCCCCACAAGCAGAACAGGACTAATACTACTACCGGTAATGTTGGCGTGTTTTTTTGGTCCACTGAAATTTACCTTGTCCATCATATGCATTGATCTTAGTGTGAATCAAGAGAAACAGCAAGATGAAAGAGAAAAAGGAAAAAGGAAGAAAAGAAGAAGAAGAAGAAGAAGAAGAAGAAGAAGAAGAAGAAGAAGAAGAAGAAGAAGAAGAAGAAGAAGAAGTAGATTGTAGAAGAAGAAGAAGAAGAAGAAGAAGAAGAAGAAGAAGAAGAAGAAGAAGAAGAAGAAGAAGAAGAAAAGGAAGAAGAAAAAGAAGAAGAAGTAGATTGTAGAAGAAGAAGAAGAAAAAGAAGAAGAAGAAGAAGTAGATTGTAGAAGAAGAAGAAGAAGAAGAAGATTGTAGAAGAAGAAGAAGAAGAAGAAGAAGAAGAAGAAGAAGAAGAAGAAGAAGAAAGAAGAAGAAGAAGAAGAAGAAGAAGAAAAAGAAGAAAAAGAAGAAGAAGAAGAAGTAGATTGTAGAAGAAGAAGAAGCGCGGCACCTTGCTTTATTTCCTAATGGACTCTATGGCCCGGAAAGTCAAACAGGATTTTAGTTCACTCTGATGAAAGAAATTGCCATTGCCATCGAGCGATGGCAGTTTGGAGTCAAGGCACCCTTTGAATTCACGGGAGGGATGAGATGAATAATTACACAGCATTGGACAATGCCACAAATACGCTCACTAGAGAGTTCTTGAGCCAGATTAACACAGCAGGGATACAACAGTCAAGCATGGGGAGTCTTATTATGCGCAAATGTAGAGCTCCTTCTGCTTTCCAGCTCTTTCCATTTGAAATATGGACAAAGGCCTATAAATAGACCGTAAAGACCGTTCCTTTCAAATAGTCGGATTGTTAAAGAAAGTCGGAGGTTGGAATAATTGCTTTAGAGAGTACCAAGGTTTCACTTGAACGATCCATGTTCCCTTCTTTCTTTTCTTTAAGAGTTACCCGCCCACGTATCACTAAATGAGTATGACATTTTTACATTTAAAAAACCCCAACAAAATTTCCGATTTTCCCACCTCTGTAAGTTCTTTTTTCTCTCTCTCTCTCTCTCTCTCTCTCTCTCTCTCTCTCTCTCTCTCTCTCTCTCTCTCTCTCTCTCTCTCTCTCTCTCTCAACAAAAGCAAAATAGCCATACAAATCAACGTTACTCATGTCTTTTAGATAGTCTAAATTTTGTAAAAATTATTAGTCTTCTGTCTTGATTCGCGTCAACAGGACACGCATAGAGCCTGGTAACCTGACTGTGCATGCTATTAAGTAATTGAAAAATAATAATAATATGCCCCCCCACTGCCGCTAAGCAGTTAATTACCAAGAGCCAGCCTTGTTTAAAGCGCTCTCGTCGGAGATGCCGGAATGAATAATTCAATAACACTGGACAACAACGATGCGAACAGACACAGATGCAAATAGACACGACTGTTGCTCAATTACAGCCAGCCCCAATGCATGGCACGTGTACACACGGGTCATAATACAGCCAGGTACGACGTACTATCGTGTCTATATTGGGTTTTATTACACCGTTTGGGGAACGCGATCTATCGGTGCTATATCTAGTTCGAAGTCCAGTGTATTATCACGATATCAGATTATAACATCGACCTGTCGAGATCTAATATTGGACTAGCAGACAACATCAGCAACAAAAAAAGGCTGACACAGTAACCGCCTGAATTATGACTATCTATCATTTTATGATATTAAAAAGACCCCCCCCCCCCCCAAAGAAAAGAAAGTTCTACCTATTCAACCCCCCCCCCCCCCCCCCCCCACCCAAAAGATTTCCTAAACCTTTGAACAATCAGATATTATTTCAAAGATGACACGGCTTGATTTTAAAGGCTATATTTTATTGCTAATTAGTAATACAGGTTCTATTTGGACAATATTGTGTATGTATTTCGTGTTTTTGTGTTTGTAAGTGTGAGTGTGTGTATTTAAGTATGTATGTACATGCATATATGTATATATTATGCATGCATGCATATGTATGTATGTATGTGTGTATGTATGTATGTGTGTATGTATGTATGTATGTATGTATAATATGTATGTATAATATGTATGTATGGATAATATGTATGTATGTATAATATGTATGTATAATATGTATGTATGTATGTATAATATGTATGTATGTATAATATCTATGTATGTATGTATGTATGTATAATATGTATGTATGTATGTATAATATGTATGTATGTATGTATGTATGTATGTGTGTATGTATGTATAATATGTATGTAATGTTTTAATGTTTATATGCGTGCATCTTACGTTGTGTGAGCATTTACAAAAAAGAACGGAATTGAAACTCTGAAAGACGTAGGCTCGTCGACCCATTCCTTTCACTCACAGGAAGTTAAACCAAATGGAGACCGGAAAGGCCAGAGGAAGGGATGGTTCCTCGTTCCTGACGATATTCGTGCTCACGACGGAACCGGATCTGTCCGCGTTGACTTTGCTCTCTGATTTTCCCTGATGTTGTTCATTAAATGAATTTTAAAAAATATATGCCTGTGATATTTACTGGGAGGCACACACACACGCTCTCTCTCTCTCTCTCTCTCTCTCTCTCTCTGTCTCTCTCTCTCTCTCTCTCTCTCTCTCTCTCTCTCTCTCTCTCTCTCTCTCTCTCTCTCTGTCTCCCTTCCTGATGTCCAGCGTTCTCCATGGCTATCAAGGAGAAAATTGATTGAACACCCCCACCCACCCCAAACAAAACAAAGCACGAAAGCAACAACCCAAATCATAACAAGCCAAAAACGAAGCAAAACAGAAATCACTGTACATGAATTCCATTTTAAAAACTCATCTTGAAACCGTAAATAATGTCATCAAAGTAAACAGTTTAACCAGCCAATGTACAGGCCTCTCGACTCCGAAGATGGCGCCAGCGGGATGAAAGATGTGCGCAAAAGTGAAACGTGTGTTTGTTTGTTTGTTTGATTGATTGAAGTAAACCTTGTCCATAACGGCGGTGGTCACGTGGTTCGCAACTGTCTAAATGTTACTCACAACCGTCCGTGTGGAATATCAAAGTTAAAATAAATCAAAATAGAAAAGGGAGAAAGGGTGAAAGGGAAGAAGTGGGACCCACTAAAAGAAACCGGCAACCGACATGCACAGAGACAGAGTACATGACCTGAAGGACAAAGAAGTTCATAAATGTTGATCAGATCATTTCTTTCATTTGAGACTAAAAATGAAAAGAAAAAAGAATGCGCCTATATTATTATCTACACACGTTCTGTTTCCTTCCTGCGCGAAATTTAAGTCAACAAAGGCGTATGGGGTGCAAAGGTTGAGGAGCCAGAACAGCGCCTCGAACTCAATACATGTACGTCGCTGCACGGTTGGCTTCAATTCCAGCCACAGTCATATGTTGGCAGTCTACTACACAATGTAAGTAGAATATCTGAGATCGCCATGTTAATACGGCACAAGAGTAACTTTTAATATATATCACAAGGCAATATAATCGGCCATCCCGTTCATGCCCCTGCCTCTTCCCATCGCCAACTCTCTCTCTCTCTCTCTCTCTCTCTCTCTCTCTCTCTCCCCCCCCCCCCCCCGCGCTGCCACCATCGTTACCAGTGCACAGATTGATCCGGATTCCTTCGCCCATCGATTTCGCACGGCAAACAAACTTTTGGCGAGATTTCCCTGTAAACCGCCGGGGCAGATGGTTGCTATGAAAACTCGCTACGTCATCGAACAAACCCTGCACGATTGAACTCCGAAGAGATTCTCTTTTCATTCCACACCAGCATCGCTTTTTCTTTCCTCAAAGATTGTATCAATCACGATTATGCTATTTTCGTTCTTGTTGTAAAGTACTTTTAAAAAAAATATTTCAACCGTCTACCATACCACTCCACAGTTTCCCGAGAAGCGGGGGTGATCACACCGTAATTTTATATAACACACCGTAATTAAGCTGCCATGACATTCAGATAATCGATCAGTGACTTTGAAAAGAAGAAGAAATTGGAGGGGCGGGGGATGGGGTGGAGGATGGGGGAAGCTGGTGGCGATAAGCTAGTGTTAAAATGGGAAAACAATGCACAGATTTCACAAATGCTGCGCATTTATCATTTTCGACGCGAAAACAATAAATACTCACGATCTCGCCATTATACCAAACAGCCAGAGACATTCAATTCATGTGAGTAGCGATGTGCGTGAGCCTGATCAAAGAGACTTGAGATGCTCGCTATACAGCCACACACAAATCTCTCTCTCTCTCTCTCTCTCTCTACACGCGCGCGCGCGTTCCACTTGCCGCCCCAGCACTCGTATTCGTACATTCAGCCTCAAATCGTGGTGTGTTCAAGCAGCGCACACGGCAAGACCAGTGAACGGTCTGGTGGTAGAGATCTCTCTCGGTTTTGTTTTTTTAGTCAACTTCACTACATCCCTCCGCAAACAAAAGGAGCGACGTGACGTGTAGCAATTTTGCGCTTCGCACTATTCGTCTACACCTCAGTTTGTTAATTACATGCACGGAGGTTCACACACTAACCTAAACGTGCGTAAAAACACCAGTGCAATGGTACGTTGAGCAAAGCGAGCACACACTCGTTAGCATCTAATGCGACCTCAATTCATGGATTTACTGTGATGTGAAATCTTGACACTGTGGATGGTCCCATCGGTCTGCTTTCTTAATTTCTGAAGCCATTGAGACTGATTTCACGGTCCAAGGCGTGTGAATTTGAATCGTCAAGTCTAGTTGTGACTGTCTGACTGGACGAGCGGAGATACAAAGTAACTAGATCTACCCCACGGGGCAAAATAGATCTAGGCGCCTCCTGAGTAAACCTGCCTGTATCTACTACGCTGCGTGTTTCAGCAGCCACAAGAGGTGCCTGGCAGGATATGAAGGTAAAGCCAAACATTTCAAGTCAGCAGGAGGGAGACGACCTTTCACTACTTTCAGCCAGGCCAGCTTGGCTTGGCACAAATCGGATTTGGCCACCACACAACGTCGATTCAGTGCGAGTGTGAGTGAGTGAAGAAAGCAGCGGTCGTTTCCACACTGCTCATCCTGCGATGACAGCGATGACCCATCTTCGTACTTTGGCCCACTGATCACACCAATCGTGAGACACAGATTATAGATCTAGATCTTCTGGGTTCGGTCAGGCTCGTAAATAGAATCTAGCTGACTTCACAGCGCGTGGACATCGATGTTACGAGCAACTCGTTGCTAATAGATTGGTTTTTATTTACCCTGGTTTTATTTACCCCGGTATTACACTAATACCCGGAGGCAACACCATCGCCACCCATGTGTCCATCGCTATCATCGACCACCATATAGTCTATGACCGTGTTGTTAAGCAGCTGGAAGCGTTCCAAGATACCACAGCAGGTAAACATCCACTAGGGGCCTATGTGTATCCTTCTTGGCTATTTTTATACATCATGCTACCTATTATCTCCATCCCGTTGTCTTCATTGTGTAAATACCAAATAGTTTGCTTTGAGATAATGTAAAAATATATAGATATAGCTTCCGTGTGCGCGTATTTGTGTGTACGTATGTATGTATGTATGATGTATGTATGAATGATTGTTATGTAAAGTAGCGTGTTATTGTCATCCTTGATAAGGTAAGATGGGTCAGGGGATGAAAAAACCCTGTATCACACCGTTTTGTTTTCTCTTTATCCCTGACCCACCTAACTGTATCAAAGTTCAAAAGATACATTTTATTACAGGGTAGAAGATATGCCACCTCAAGATTAAAATAGACTTACATCCCTGTAAAAAATGTTAAATTTCAATAATCTCTTCTTCAAAAGTTGTCAAATATTTCGTCTTCAATAGTATTTCTCTTTCTTGATGAATGATAGCAATCCGTCTAGATATATGTGTAAATGTGTAGCCTCTTCCTCCAGATTCCCTTTTGCAAGCATACAAAAAAAAAATCCTTTCATTACAACAGATTATAGCCATATTCGATTTCTTTTCAATCGTCGCACTGTATGTACTGTAAACTCGTTTCCTTCATAAAGGACCACAATTGCCATAAAAAGCAAACCATGAATTCCGACATCTAAACTTGTGAGGCCTTTTTATTCATTTCTTCTTCTTTTTATTATTACAAAATTGGCATTGCTTCCAATCACCTCGTTACCGTACGATGTTATGTTATGGTTGCACAGGGAGGAGGGGTCTGGGGGGACGAGGAGGAGGAGGAGGAGAGGAGGAGGCACCGGCATTGGCAGCATCGCTCCCTGTTTCCAAATTTGATTCTTGGCATGGCATTGGAGGAAGAAATGTTTCAGCATGATACGGTACTCCCTAGAGATCGATTCCAAATTTGATTTGTATATACACACATGTTTCAAAGATAACAATAATTATTATAGCATATATATACATGTACCCGACCTGGTACAACACACACACACAATACGGTGGAATACACAAAAATCTCATCCTTCCGCGTGAGTTGGCAGAACTGGGAGGTTGGAAATGGAGAAGGAAATGGAAACGGAATTTCCATTAGAACAGGGTATGACTGTGTGATAGTCATACACACAACTCCATGGAAAAGTTCTACTGTCTGGCCATAGAGATCGATAACTGTAAACCAATGGGCAAAGTTGGGAACAAGGATGACACTTCCGTTTGACTGGGGAGAAGGTAGACAAAATGTTGATGTTACATGATGTATATACACATACAAAGCAGTCATAAAATACACATAATGCAATCAGAGCAGATCTATAAATCAATGGAAACAAGAGCGACATCTAACCGTCCGGGATGATAGATCTTAAAACGTGGTTATTGACATCAATTTTAATGTGATTACCAAGCAGATAGCAACCACATATTTTATAATATAATGAGAATAACATAGGAGGGAGACAACCTTATCCAACTGCATTTCCATTATATCAACAAATCGTAACCCCTTCCCTTTGTTCAAAGAGAGAGAGAGAGAGATCTTGAGAGAGAGAGAGAGAGAGAGAGAGAGAGAGAGAGAGAGAGAGAGAGAGAGAGAGAGAGAGAGAGAGAGAGAGAGAGAGAGAGAGAGAGAGAGAGAGAGAGAGAGAGAAACAACCCAAACAACCATTTGTTTGTTTGTTTAGAGAAATTTACCCCGTCCACCATTGTTGTAATCTCAGGATGAACAGTAAGGTAAAAGAAAAAGGAAAGAGTAAACGAAAGAAGTAGAACCTACCAGCAGAGCCCGCCAACCGCCCGTCCAAACAACCACAAACGATGTTTTAGTGACGTTTGTAGCATGAGAGCCCCACCACTACCACTAGACATTGTTATCTCTCCAGCGAAGACTTTCCAATGTGCTACGCACAGCTTGTGTGCACGACGCAGGTTGTCAAGTCCAGGCACACACGTTCGGCTTGCAATTTGCAATCCTTTTTTTGTGGCTTTAGGTTTTGCCTCGACAGACAAGTCATGTTGGGTTTGTTTTCTTTTCTTTTTCTTAAAAAAAAAAAAAAAGGTGTGAAAAACCAGAAAACAGACAAATGACCTAAACAAAACTCTGGCCTGTTAGCCGGTCGTTGGCTTGAATGAAATGGGATGTGGGGATCGATAAAGAGCCAGTGCACTCTTGCAATTTATAGAATCCATTAGCCCGCTATTTGTGTGATAGCCTCATCAACAGATACGTTGCGCAAAACAGAAATTGCGTTTATCTTTTAAATTGCCGTTATAATGATGACCCAAATACTATGACACACCCACGCGGGTTAAACCCGGTGAGAAAATAAACTGTAAAGAATCCACACCACAATAAACACAAACCGACGTGTTGAAATTTCAAGAAAAAAAACAAATAAATTAAAACAAACAGACCGAACTTAAAAGTTATTCAGAGGATTCTTGATTCGAAAACTACAAAGCACCATGGCTTGTCTATAGTGAAAAGGGGCGATATTGGCGCACCAATATTATAAAAAAATAACTGTTACAAACTTGAAAAAAGGTTGGGGGTGGGAGGCATATACTGGATGATATTCTGTACACAGCAATAATTTACAGCAAAAGAGTCGTCAAGATTTGAAACTTAATTAAAACTTTGATACACGTAATCAGAAACTGATAAACATCCTTAAGCAGTTGCGGACCCTTCACCGAGACGAGGCTGACAATGTTCTCTATTTTTGTTCGCGCTCGATCGCTCTCTCAATCTCTCTCTCATCTAACCTCTCTCTCTCTCTTAGTCTTATCTCTCTCTTAAAGTCTCTCTCTCTCTCTCTCTATCTTATAATATAATGAGAATAACATAGAGGGACTCTCTTTTTTACAAATCTCTGCCTATCATACCATATCTCTCTCTCAAAACGGACAAGTACTCTCGAATCTAAGAAAGACACGACAGATTAAAATACATGTACATTGTAAGTCTGCCCTCGGTAGCTGTCCGCGACGTTAGTCAGTTGTGATACAGGTATGTTTTAGTGACGTGTGGCTGGCTTAAATTTCACGTAGGCCTTTGTGATGGTTCCAGCCCAACAACAACCATTAACTATTGTACTGTTCACGGTACAGAGGTCAAGTGCGTTTATATTACTTGCAATGAATAATGCATCGACATCTTTCATTTTGCCTTCACTGTTACGTTGTCCTTTTTCATGAACGCCAAAAGTAGACGACAATTAAATGACCCACTGCATTGGCAAGTTGTACATTTTTTGGCTTTATGAATGGAATGGAACATTCTACTATCAGAATTGAATAGTAAGCACATTATTGACACATGTAGACTCGGCCTCATCACCAGAAACAACCACAGACCACAGCATGACATTGCCTTTCTAAAAAAAAAAAAGTGTTCACGAAAATGTCACGCTTCGGTGGGTGTGTGAATTCCACTTCACCCTAACTCAAACCAATCGTGGATGTTGTTATTTAAAGCATTTCAACCCATTTCAACGCTGTAGTAGCCAAGCGGTTTCAGAGATGAATCAATGAAATTGAAAGGACTGGCTGGGGTGGTAAAAGCACCTTGTCGCCAGTTATTGAGAGATAACTGACGTGAGGGGGAAATGCGAGGATAAAATTACACTTCATTTGGACAGCGTAAGGGTTCACTTGGATAGAGTGTCGGTGTGACCAAGAGTATCTTTACCACTAGCCAGGTAAGTTGTTTTTAAAACAACAAATTATGTATTATAAATCGGGGTCTCATATCGAAGCAAAAGCCTTTGATGCGAAATTAAATGAAACAGAAGAATAGGAATAAAAAGAGAAACACATTGCATTTCTTTCTTTACAGATGCCCATATGTGTAATTACAAGGTGTTTCCTGAAGTAAATCTTTTAGTAACACGAAGTATAAAAATACTGGCTGGTTTGTTTGTTTTGTTTTATTTTTATTTGTTAGTTTTGCTTGTTTTGAATCCACAGATTTCCTAGTATATGTATTCCGACGGTATTCAGAAAGAAGTAAAACATAGCTACGGTACACTACTGAGGTAATACGACATCTGCTATTTCACATAAGGATAATGTTACCGATATTATTTCTGGCCTTTACTTTTAGTGTTGTCCTTTATTTGCGGACACGAGCAAACATTAGACCACTGATTGGCAATTCGTGCGTTTTGAGATTTTGAATAATTGAAGACACTATCACAACTCATTTCAGCACACTTATTGACCTCTAGACTCGCTAGTCATCCGGACTTTCTTCATTTAGAACGCCCGTCTCCATAACTTTAACCAAAAAAACTTAGTTTAAAGTTAAAGCCCTGGGTGTGTGAAGTAAGCAGCCTTTCACCTTTTCAAACTCAATCGTGCCTGTTTGTTACGAGTTCACAACATCTTCAACGCTTAGTGTCAGTTGTTTCAGTTCAAGGCAGGCCACCATTGTTCCATGGACGCACTACTCAAACCAATCGTGGTAACCCGTCACCCTCCCAGTTGTTTTAGAGACGTTTTTGTCCACCCCCCCTACGCGTTCTTTGGATTAGCGGTGATGACAGAGTGTCGGTGGGGGGAGTATCTTTACCACTAGCCAGGTAAAGTTGTTTTTAAAACAACAAATTATTTTATAAAACCCCACATATCAACACCCCAAATTAAATGAAACAGAAGAATAGAATAAAAGAGAAACACATTGCATTTCTTTCTTTTACAGATGCCCATAAACTACAAGGTGTTTCCTGAAGTAAATTGAGTACATAAAAAACTGGCTGGTTTGTTTGTTTTGTTTTATTTTTATTTGTTGGGGTTTTGCTTTGTTTTGAATCCACAGATTTTCCTAGTATATGTATTCCGACATATTCAGAAAGAAGTAAAACATAGCTACGGTACACTTGCGGACATCTGCTACAGATAACAGTTACCGATATTATGAACTACTGTTTATACATTTTAGTGTATGCCTATTATTACGTTATACAGATGCAAGGACACGATGATAAAAACATGTTTATTTTAGTGTACCGATATTTGCATAGCAAACATGTAGCTAACATACAGGCACACTCTACCTCTCAAGCCTATCTCACTCTATTCCTCTCCATAACTTTAACCACCTCTACTTATTTATTTAAATAAGCAGCCTGGATACCTATAAGTTTGTCATATATATATACCTATTCCATGGATATACACTACGGAGCTTGAAAAATATGACATACCTGGTATTTAAATACTTAAGTTTAATCTCGAGTTTGAAAAATAAATAAATTATATATTCTAGAAGAGGAGCACTAGGATTGTGAAGAGCTCTCGGGGGCATATCATGTACAAAGCCACATAGATAAGAAACCAGCAAAAGATTTAACCAAAGAGAAATCAATCTTTCATTTCGTTCCGTAAATTGTAAATTAATAAGAACTTGATTAAGTCAGCAAAACGTTTTTCCAACACATGTAACACGTTTATCATACCAATAGCGAAAGGAGTATACAGTAATAATAATAATAATAATGATGATGATAATGTTATTGCTTCTACTATGTACTACACTACTATGAATGATTATGCTGCTCGAGTTTTGTCATCGCTGGTAGGTAGATTGCGAGTTTCTATTCCAGGCTTTTTTCGTAACGCCACGAATCGTAACTTTCTGGACAATAAGGGACAGTCCCTGTCTCAGAGCTTCCACGTTTAACTCAGTCAAACAAGGGAGGGGCAAAGGTTATGGCTACAGACGAGAAGTCCGAGAAGGTCGCACCAGGGGGGGGGGGGCACATGATGAAATTATGTGTATACACATGTGTGCCCTCGGCCTGACACGTGATGTCAATCATCAGTCAAGGCCACACACCACCAAGCAAAGGATCGCCTGTCTCCTCAACTTGATCATCCCGTCGGCTCTAAGCTTGAGGTCTAAACCTTTATCTAATCCCTTTCCCCACACAAGAATGCTGCGCCAATGGCCCAGTGTTTAACATTTCTTTTTTTTTTTTTATTGCCACCGTGGGCGTTGCTGGCCAAACATTTATGGTTGGTGCGCCCAAGTTAAATAATATCGTTAACTGAAGACCACTGATTAATCACAAGCTAGTTGCTCCTCGTAGGAACTACGAAAAGAATAAGAATGCAAGTAATACATTTTCATTGCGTACAACATAAGTTACAATATACCAAGTGTGCTAAAACCCTTGTGGAATTCAAGTTGAAAGTGCGCGTGTATAACAGATTGTAAACATTTGAAAAGTTTCAAAGACTTTTCTTATTTTGAATACTCTTTAGAACATTTTTTAATGGGGGAAATGAAACGATAGAAAATTACGGTCAACGCTTGACCGGAAACACCGATCGTGGTATGAATATGCTCTACTACTTTTGGGTCAAAAGTGCTTGCGTCTGTTATGTTTCGATAAGTTATGAATAGAAGACACATACTTTCAACGTGTATCAGCCTCGTTTCTGTCGAAATGTCTACATAACAACACACACACACACACACACATCTTCTTTAATTTACATATTACGGTTCGGTTGCAAGAACGAAATCATATTACATCGTATAAACGCGGCTAAAAGGAAGAATGGAAATATCTTGACTACATCACAAACAAAACTCACTCAAACATACATAACAACACTCTCCTCGTCTAATGTACATGTAGGTCAACGACCAGCAAGCTCAACGAACTTCTCCCATGAACAAAAAAAAAAAAAAAGAGGAAGAAAAAACCCCAAAGATGCTATTTACTCCGACCGAGAGGTGAGGGAATCAAAGCCTGCCTGAGGCATAACAACAACGCCACCTTTACGGTATATTTACTCTAACCCTGATAAGTACGGTACGGTAACCGAGGCTCCACCTTGACCCCGAAGCACACTCTGCGCTATCTGCTGGCGTGTGCTTCAGTTCTCTGCCTGGGATAGATGAGATCTACCAACTTACTGACAGTAGTGACGACGACGATGACACAGCTAGTATAAATAATAGGCCTAACGGCAAGCAGCTGACGTTAGCAGTTTGACCCAACAGCCAACCGCAGCTCGAGGGGCTCCGGTGACCAGCTCGAAGTCTTCAAGACACAGGCAGGCTGGCTGGCTGGCTGTTCTTTTGTCTTGGTTTGTTTTATTTTGTTTCTGAACTTTGAAAACGCGGCGAAGACACCGTTGTGTATTTTAGTTTTAGCGCCCATCATAGCAGGGGTCACATCCCGGCTTCTCGCGCCCGCCTTCTAACTCGCCAGGTGAAGACAGTCGTTCAGAAAGTACGGGCAGCCACAACAGAAAAGTCCCACAGACAAAGGGCAGGCACGAAAATAGTAACGCAGAGAATACACGCAAAGCGGGGTGTACGGTCTTTGATCCACGCACACACCCACATTATCGTTCCATTCTTCTTCTTTGCGGTGTTGAGTCTGGGGATACACTGCATCACTACAGTCAATGCAATGCTTCTGATAAGTCACTTTATAGAAACAAAGGGTTCACTCTGGATTGTGAACTTCCTCACATAAAGGAAAACACATGCACATCATACACAAAAAATATCAACAAACAGTGAAAGACATATAGACACAAAAATCACACTGACAGTAAAGAAGGATATACATAACTAAAATTCAGAGCCACATATGTGATGCGAAAGAAGGAATAATTGTTCTTCAATTTACTAGAATGAGAAAATGCCCCCATTCGTATATTTCGAAAAGTTACAGTGATACGGTACAAAAGAAATACTCGTTTCATTGAAATTGACATAGTCCACCATATGCGGTGATCTCAGGGTGAATTAAGAGGAAACAGCAAGGTAAAAGAAGGAAAGGAAAACTCTTGATAACAAAACAACCCATAATATGGTGAAATGGTATTGGTACATCGATAACTCGTTGTCACGGCTTGGTCTTTGACTCAAAGAAGCGTCTCTGTTCTCACTCCTTGTAGCTGCTTTATCTATATAATAATACATTGCATTTTCGAAAACGCTCCACTTTTGCTGTATCAGCGTTAGTCCTCTTCGCTTTGCCACCAAGCGAATGCAGAGCGGCGCTGTCACTACTGTCAATCTTATAATGATAATTATCAATATAAGTTATAGTTATAGCAAGGTATATATTTATGTAGCATCTGTTCTTGAAGCGCAAAGGGTTACGCGTCATGTCCCCCGAAGGGGAAGGGTATGATTGATTGCAAGGAGGCCGAGGTATGGGGAGTTGTTTATTGGATGGGTTTCGTGTATGTGTATGGGTATGTCTTGTATCCCCCCCTTCTAATGTGGTTAAAAATAAATAAATAAAAGGGTACCTTTGGGGTGAAAAGGGAGAAAAAAAAGGAGGGGTGGAGGGTGATGTCGCATTATACGAACACCATTTCATTGATGTTTTACCATAACAAATTAATGCTAGCAAGCTGATAGTCATGTTATGTATCAGCTCCACTCATTTATTCCTCGCTGTGTTCAAACGCGTTATCGCCAAGTAAATAACTCTGATACATTGACATTTATCCCGTCAACAATATGCGGTGATCTCAGAAAGAATTAAGAGGAAACAGCAAGACGAAAATGTGAAAGGAAAAAAAGTACCGTACAACCTAACTGTGCCATCCGTCGACCAAGTCAATTACAAAACAGAGCTACACCATAAGGTTGTAAACACAGAGCTACGTGTCACAAACAAATCAAATCCACTGGCCAGGTGCTGGTAGAGGTAGAAGTCGGTTGCAGGCTAAGCAATGCAGGAGAGACGACAATCAAAATACACGAGATTAACATACTACTTATTTAATTCAGGCTTTCAAAACGTAGAGATTGAATTACAGACGGCGGCCGCCTGAAATTGATAGGGCTCGAGGGGTTTGCAGCCGTCACAAAAGCAAAGTCATCCATCTCTGGTAAGGAAGACTTTACGTGAAAACGATACCAATGACCGTCATATTATTACGATACCCAATTTTAGCAATGGACCTCGTGATGAGACCATTCAAGTCATAACCACAATAAACGCAGCAAAGCCAAACCAAACACTCAAAACTCGAAATTCTCGAGGACAGCGACATAGATGTTAGTATTATCCAGTGGCGATATCGGACGTTGAGATAAAAGGACGAGACGTATGGATAGAGGTACAAATTATAGCTAAACAGACAAAGACCATGGAGGTTAAGACACCGATACATATAGCAACGTAGTAAATGACGCCCCCGCCCACAACACCCATATTCCCAGTGCATACCTGGCTTGGGGGAGAGGGGAACAAAAAAAGGGGGGCGGTCGTGTTGTGTTGCTGCAAGCGATTTGACAGTTGGACCTCTTGCGGTCACGCCTTGTCTAAACGAAACGGTTTATTAATGAATGGTCACGCGAATACATTACCGCTTACAATTTGCATGGCCACTACAGAGCCTACATAATAACAACCTAACTACTACTGTAGTTTCTCGGTCTTCTTTGAGCAAAGGTCACGACTGGCGATAAGAAGGATGTAATTTGTACCAAGATTATATGACCTAGGCCCGTGTGTCAATTTCCATTGTGATAACAACCGACCGAAAACAACTCAACAGAACACTGGCATTTCGACTTTGTCCGAGAGAGGAGACGCTGCTGCCATTATCATTGACCTTCTCATTATTTGTGAATTGCAAACCCCAAAGGATTTCGTAGTACGTGTGTGTGTGTGTGTGTGTGTGCATTTCAGATTTCAGTATCAATTAATAAAGGTAAGCCCATGCGAACTGGAACAACAAAAATCCTAAGAAAATTAATATCACACCAGCGGCATCGAGACGTCGCCAAAGATCCTCCGACTCTCTGCGACTACAGCTAAACACCTGCACGTTTGTCGACAGTAATAGCACAAGACAGAGTACATCTTATCGATCCATAACAACTGACGTACCCCTGAAGCTTACGAAAGAAATGCTATACATGTTTTGTGTTTCCCCGATCTCACCGTGCCCTACATAGACCAGCAAGCCGATCAGCTTGCCCGCTAATGACACTGACATGAACATATTCTGACAGAAGGCTCCCTGTTGAAGATGACGAGATATTTATAGTCTAGGCCTGATGATATTACAGCTCAGCTCCATGTCCATGGGTTACTACTACTGGCACCAGGTAACATTGGAAAAAGGATTGTACAGCCGCCTGAGGCTTTGCTAGAGAGATCAACGCATATTAATAATATTATGGTCTTGATGCGTCTAATTGTACATTATCGTAATAAGATTTGATGCCACAATACAGTATTGTAATTGTAACATTGAATTATGTCATGACCACACAGGAACAACGCCTACTCCCTCACTAAAAATGTTACGCCATTATTATTACATGTCTTATTATTGATTGTGAATATTATTCTTATGATTATAAAATTTTTTACGCCAGGAACAGAAATGATTGAATAACTATTTGATTTTTTAAAAGAAGATAATTCCACGAGAACGTGATAGCCTGCATGTAGTTTTCCTTCTACCCTACAACGAACTATTTTGACCAAAAAAATGCAACGTTCATGTCAGTCATAAATCAATCAAGACAATCTGGTTCCCCGTATACCATGCGACTATTTGACAACATACTATTATTTACCTGCATTTCTCGTGAAATATCGAAATATAATGACGATTTTAGTAGTACCCACGGGATTGTTACCCATTCGCCCTTAGAAATTTTAAAGTATCAATTTATAAGAAAAAAAAATAATATTAAAATGTCACTCCCAATAGCGACGAAAGGGGAAATAAGGAGGTGACAATATCCGCCACACAATGAATCACATGTATGTATACAATTCACATGAATAGGAAAGAAAAGCTGGAAAGGAAGAAAAAAACATCACTAGCAATAACAATAAACAGTGAGCGCAATCGAATTTTCTGCCACGCTCGAGAAATGACGTAATCAAAAACGGGCCTCGTGAAAGCCAATAATTCGCCCCCCCTACGGTAAGCTTGAAGATAATCAGACATAGTTGACGGCAGTTGTAATCGTTAAGAACAAGCAAAGTAATTTCCTCTGCGACTAAAAGTCTCAACTATTTTTGCTATTCTTGTTCCTTTGGTGGGGGTTGCGTGAGGCTTGTCGAACACTCCCCCCCCTCAACACACAGCGCGCACCCCCATCACCCCCCCCCCCTTTGCCACTTATTCACACCCCAATCCCAAGGGGAAAGGAATAAGAAAAAGACGAAGAAGAGAAAGCAGTAAACAAATTTCAGAATCCCAAAAATACACATCGTGTCTTGCGGATAAGAAAGAAAGATGATACCGCGAACTTGATCTGAAGATTTGAACGTGGCGACTTTTGCTGACACAGACGTTACAATTCTCACAATTCCAGCAAAAAATAAAGTACCCCCCCCCCCAACAACAAAAAACAGACGAACAAACGCGACTTGATCGAGGGCGTCTTAACGTTTGGACAGGACATAGAGAAAGCAGGGTGGGTTATTGACGGCATCGCCCATAGACCGACGGGCCGGACCCCCCGACTCGATACGTCATAATATGGATGCAATGGCACGCCGAGTTACGAACACCCCTATTGAGACGATGGATGCGGGCGTAAGGATACGTTGGTCGATAAGCAACAGCGTCGAACAACGCCGTCCACCATCGCCTCCTCAAAACAGATCCACAGAGTCATCCGTCTCCCTTTCCACCACGCAGTCCCCTGCTGCGATCCCCTTTGAGTCAAGACCATCGATCTTCCCTTGTTGATCTCGTACTGTTCTTTCAAAGCCTTCAGCCCGGTTACTAATTTTCTCCAGGAATGAAGGAGCAGGGTGGGGAGAGACAGCATTTCTCTCCTGATATATATATATATATATATATATATATATATATATATATATATATATATATATATATATGTATATATATATATATATATATCTATATTATATTCAGTTCAGATTTATCCATATTTTACGTTGCCATTGAATGGACGATATTTTTTTACCCTTCAACACTCCTAAAATTAACGTGTGATAAACGAATGATATGAGAAAAAAAAACCCCAACACTAACAGGGGAAATTTGCGATTACAAAACGAAACTGACCATTTCAGGGATACCATTAACATACAAATTTGTTCATAAAGTGTGATTCGTCTCTCTCGATACATATTTCATATTATTCTGTGTAAGTGCGTGAGAATAAAATATACGAACATCGCAACAATTCTGATTAAATGGCATCAAAAAGGCTAAGTTGCTAATCGTTTTCCCCCTTTCTCTTTTTCCATCCTATTTGACAGGTTGTGAAGATTCATAGCAGTCGAACGTACTAACCGTGCACAGCACATTTGTCATTGGGTAGAACTCTGGCGAAGCTTCGGTCTGCCCGTGCGTCTGTCCCTTCGTCACTTTTCTCATCGACCCGACGGGTTTGCATCGAGAGAGAGAGAGAGAAAGAAAAAAAACAAACGTTTTGCGCTGTCTGGTTCTCTCTCCACGCTACTAGTACCAGTCAATGCAAAGCTTAGCTCAAACGAAGGCAGCACGGCAAAGGAGTAAGACGACCACTGCACCCAGAAAGAGTGAGGACGTCGCCGGCCAGACCCATCCGTAAAACTTGTCTCATGACAAAATATACCGGAGAGCAGAATAGTGAGTTGGCACCATCTTCTTCCCGCCCCGGGAACAAAAAATGGTAAGAATGGGCCAGGCTGGCCGTTCACTTTTTCAACGCCTCGGTTCGGGAGTCACGACGTCAATGGAGTCCACCAGTCGGCGGCGACATCAAATTGCTCGGTATCCACTGGACAGAGAAATAGCAGGACACGAGTCCACCCATCTCAGAGCTGTTTCAAAACGTGGTCCAGCACATATATGTCCGTCTACAGCTGCTGTCTGGCCATACTGTGCGTCGTCGGCTTCTTTCCCACAATGGCAAGTGAACTCTTTTGTCCAGAGTCTTGCAAATGTTTCCGTTCCTCAGCAGATCCCGTGATAGAGTGGAAGTCTTCCATTGTTTCGCCTTCTGTCGACTGCTCAAACCAAAGCTTGGATACTTTCCTAGAGGTTATACTTTCCTTACAAGATCCCGAAAGCATCGAAAATCGCACATCGTCTGAAATTATCCAAGGGCACCATCTACATGTCTTGGATTTGAGGTACAATCATATGAACGACCTGCAGTTTGGGAAACATCTGCGGCCGGGGAAAATGTGAGCTGGTTGAGTATTGATGCGATAGACTTCAGTCACAACTCTATAGTAAGCGTTACAATAGATGAGACGTGTATGCTAGACAATGTGTTGACTTTAGATTTGTCTTTCAATCTGTTGGAGAGTTTGGGCAACGTTATATGGCCGCTATGCCCAGGATTTCAATTCCTCCGAGAGTTAAAGTTGAGTCACAACTCAATAAAAGAACTAGGAAACACCTCGTTTTCCCACTTGGTCCATCTCACCTCCCTTGATCTCAGCTTCAATCAACTGCAAACAATCCCCATATCCTCTTTTGAGGTATGACATCGCTGCAATACTTATCTTTACATGGCAACAACCTTACCAGAATCACCAACGTGTTCCCTTACCTTCCTAATCTGGCCTTCCTTGACCTTTCAAGCAACTTCTTGGAAAATCTTCCAAATTACGTCTTCTCGGAACTGAATTTGCTTACAACATTAAACTTAGCCAAGAATAACATCACATATCTAGAGACTAACGTGTTTGATGGCCTTACTAATCTTGTTGAGCTCTCCCTAGACCAAAACCTTTTAAGAAACCTTGATCAACCAGTCTTTCAAAACACCGCCATGCAGAGGCTAAGTTTAAGTTTCATGCCTCACCTTATGAATGTCAGCCATTACGTCTTCTCTGGCCTGAGCAATTTAACATACTTAAATATGAGTCATAACCAGCAGCTTCAGTTCCTTCAGCCCAGCATATTATCACCGTTGAGCTCCCTCCAAATCCTTGACCTCTCGCACAGCGGCTTTCAGCAATTGTCCACTATAACATTCCTGAATCCCAACCTCACCACAGTCTATCTGCAGGGTTTGCCCTTGGCATGTGTTTGCACCAATGCATGGATTGCCGAGGAAAGTGTAAAAAATGGTTCAATCTTTGTTGGAATTGCCCCGAATCCCTGTATAGATGCCAAAAACCAGTCCTTGGATAGCGCATCTGCGGATTTCAACTGTGGGGGCGGTACACATCACCAATGCTACAGGACAACTATCCATCTATCTTGGTTCAAAGCTGATGCTGCAGTGTCAACAAGATTCATCCGAGCAGGCCGTCTTGGTGTGGACGACTCCGAGTGGCGAAAAGTTCTACCATCACAACTTCCACCCTGATGCGCTCCTGCATCTACTCAGCCCAGAGGAGGTACAGCCTGATGCCCCATTCCACAAAGGTCATTATTGGCACCACAGCTCTTCCTATCACTCTGAGATGTCCTCAAACCCAGACAGGGTTATCATTTTGACAGATGGTTCCCTCTTTATCGATTACATGCTCAGACAAGATGCAGGCGACTACACGTGTGAGGTAACAAACTCCGTTTTCAATCATTCTACTACAGTAACTTTACTTGTGGAGAATGACATCTCAGGAAGAATAAAAATTTATGCGTTTGTGGCGGATTTCTTTGTGCTCTTGCATTCTTCACTCTCAATGTGGTTTATGTCATTATCGTTTGGATAGCTCGTCGCCTCGTGAACAAACGCAGACGTGAAATTATACTCCAAATGATGGAGAACTTAAATTCCTACAAGTCAGTACAAATTACCCGCATTCATGAAAATTACACAAATCAATTGAACAAAGTGCGAAATCAATACCATATACAACGAGACAAATTACACAAAAATTATACCGGTCAAGTGACAAAGGTAAAGAGAGGCTGCTCACATCAGGTGGAAAGGGTGAGAGACAATTATACCTCACGGTTGGTCCAGCTGAGGGAATATTCTAGCAGACAGGTTATGCAAATCAGAGAGAGTACCAATAATCAAATTACCCGTATCCGAGATTATGGCTCCTTTCAACTTGAGCGACTCAGAGAGACCTACAAACTGCAGCAACAGCATGTGTTAAAACTGTTGGACACCATGAACTTGGACAACTGTCGCACAGTTGTTGAGACTGAATGCATGCGGACTGAGAGCATGATGTTTGACATAGATCTTTTAGATCGCATGGACTCTCCAATGTCACCAGAGTCTGACTACAGCACTGCTGCTAGCAGTCCTACCTCTAGCGATCAGTTCTCAGAGGATAATGAAGTATATGGTGAAATGCAGCCAGGGACCTACAACGAAGTCCAGAGTACATGTGGTGACAATGAAAGTCAGGCCAATGATATTGAGATAGAAATGAACAGACGCCTATATTTGACGGAAGAGATACATGTGGATGCCAGAGAAGTGTGGAAATTCACTGGAGATGAGGACAATGTCCATGATCACACCCTATACACAAATGTGCATGGTCCTGACTTGGAGAGGTACGCACCCGGGAGGACTGGCACAACAGAGCAAGGGTGCATGGCTTGCAATCGACCATGGGCAATACAACGATGATGCCCGATCAACTGTCTGAGCTGCCACCTCTTCCAACGCACACAGTGACCCTAGATCGCCACAATCTTTCTGAGCTGCCATTAGCAGATGAGAAAGAGCCAATGTCGCAAAGTGATATCAATAACGAGGAGACCTGGTCAGGAAATTATGTTACCCCTGAATCTTCACCAATCAAATCATGGCTTAACAATGCAATTCCTAGTGAAATCAACGTGGATTTAGATGATGCGGAAATCAAGATAGATGATGTGAAAGGTCAGGAGGAAAGTAAACTTTGATTCAATTTTGTGTTTGTTCTATTACAATCTGCCGTTGGACTAAAATATGACCAAAACAACGTATTTCAGAGATAAGAGGAAACACAATGTGTACATTGCAAGCAGTATTTCTCCCTCCCCTCCCACAACCCCCTCAAGAATTCCAGGCTAAGACAGGTTTTCTGCAACTATTATTGTTGAAATCATTTTTTTTTAAAAGTGACAATCAAAAGTTTGTTGCCTTGGATGATACATTTTCTCACTTGAGTATCCAAAAAGTAAACGCAAATACAGTGATGAATTTTATAAGATAAGATCAATCGAGAGAAAAATTGAAGAAAGGAAGAGACAAAGTATTCTTGTGAGCTACCAACATATGCAACAATGAAAAGTAAAACATGTAAAGTAACAATGAAGAAAAGTGTTCACTTTTAGTAGGCCTACTGAACGGATGTATATTTAGTCAGAGAAAAGGAATACAAAGGTCTAAACTGATAAAAACTTAATTATTGCGTTTGCATTCAACTAGTCCAAGACAACACAAGAGTAACATCCGAGTTAATAAGGCCACGAGCCATTGTTTATTCTTATGAATTGTTGTTTTGCCTTGTTACCTTTCAGTGTTCTTACCAGTTGTGCAATACATATAACATATATATATATATATAAGTGAACGTGTTTGTCAACAAGTGTGACCATTGAGTACCAGTAATTTTGCATTAAATGTTTGAAATTAAGATTATTATTATATTATTATAACATTCTTATTTATGCGATACATGTCTGTAATAATTTTTTTTTAAAAGGGAGAAAATCATTGCCTCAAAATGCTACTTAAAAAAATATCACAGAATTATCACCTTTCACACTAATTTCTCTTTGGTATTCAACTCAAAGAATAAGCAAAGGGTTTTCAAATCATATCAAGAATATCTTTTCTTCCCTCAGCTGTATTATATACATCCTTACAATATTGTCTCTTAACTGTGTAACCAAGATTCTTTTTTTAAATCTGAGTCTGAGGCAATGGGCTGCAAACTTGAAGGATCTCAAAGGTTTCTTTCCTCTCTTTCACTTTATCAATATTTTTTTTTTTTATAAAGAAACACTTACATCTTGGCATAGAGAAATCAAATACAACTCATTTAACAAAGTCTTCCCCAGAGATTCATGCTGTTATTACTGTCCATGCCCTTTGAACTTTACACTTTCCTATCAGTAGCTAGTACAATGAGGTCCTTACCACAAATCCTATATATATAATATAAAATATATACATCCATAGCCCGGATATAGTAACAAATTATCAGGATACAAAGCCATTCCACACCTTTTGCATGTTACCGTCAAAATTCAAGCACAAATATTTCTGTTGTTCATGTTTTTGTGGTTTGGTTTGAGAAAAAGAAAAAAAGATCAATAAAATTGAACTGAAAAGAATATCATAGCTTTGGTAATGCTTTAATGGAATTTAACAGGATGATTTTATATATATATGTGGAGAGGCTTTTTGAAGCACTGTTCCAAATCACTGGCAATACTTTTATTTGTTCAAAGTATAATGCTCAGTATAAAAGTGTAAAGGTGTATGAACTTAATCCACCTGCAGATCATTAGGGAGTTCATTATAGAGCTCATTGTTAGATGTAGCATATAAACGACCAGTTAATGGCCTTCCCTTCCTATGCCTTGAAATGAACGACGACTACTTTTCCTTCAGGTATAAATAAATGTTGCAATAAAACCGTTTGCCATGATACAATGAGGCAAAGTTGGCACTCTTAAGACGGATTGGCTGCCTTGATTAAAGCAGGTCCAAAACCAGAGTCAAAAATCAATTTGAAAGATCACGGTATGCATTTCACTTGTCGCAAAGACTGCCATGTTAAATATGTACGATGCTTACTTAACCTAAATATTGAGGAAACATCCCAACAGAGACAAAAATAACAAGAAAAGTACCATTACCCCCCCCCCCCCCCCAAATTTGACATGGATATGAACTTTTTAAAAGGGTTTAAGTGGAGCAAATAATCAAAGAAATTAATTTCTTCATGGAGAATCAAGATCAATTTAATGCCAACAACCAAAAGGGCATGCAGAAAAGTGCACTAACTATTACATCAAAACATCAAAATAAATTGCTAGCACTTACCTTTGTAGCTGTCCTGTTCCATACTGTGACTTCATGGCCTGACCGTAGCAAGTTCATTACCATGCCCTGACCCATAATACCCAGTCCGAGAAACCAATACGAAGTGGAGTCGGAATGACAGTCTTAACAATCTGACAAGATTACAAAGTTGGTATAGTAAAATCATCCGTTTCAAAGAGTGTAAAGTGCACGTCAGGTCTTCGTTTTGTCTTTGTGTAGTTTACACAATGATGTAAAAAAATTTTTAAACAACTCGATGAAACAACCAAACCCCTCCTGCAAAAAAACACCCACAAACACTACCAAACCCACAACACCAAAGTCAGAACCTATCTACACCCACTTAATTTTGGCTTGATAAACTGATGAAACCCAACATGTTATTTTTCTAAGCCGAAAAGTTGGATTCTGACAACCAAAGCTTGAGGTGGTCACATCATCTGGATCCAGAGATTATACTGGGTAAAGAGAGATACATGGTTGGCCCATTGCGAACTTATAAATTAACTCATTGCGAACGTGCCGGATATGTATGTCCGACAGACTACCTGTCCGCTGAAGTCGTGTCGGATACATGTGTCAGGCAATGGGTATGATAGGTATATTTATTCAGAAACGGTAGGATGAGATGGACAATAAAACTAAAAGAGAGGTCTTGTGTGCAGACCACAACACTCTGTGTTTGTTAAAGATCCCTTGGCTGTTTACAGGACAGTCCGGGAAAAATGTAAAATCCTACCATATCCCCAACATAAAACCTTAGCTGTGGATGCGGGTAAAAATCAAATCCCCCCCGACACACATAAATTTACTTCACAAACAATATAAGAAAAATTGACATCATTGTAAAGCTGAAAATTTCCTCTATCATAAACAAAACACCATTCCTCATTATCATCATAGTTAAAAATGTTAAATTTGATTGAAAATAGTTTAAAATTGTGCAACACAGGGGTGACCAGGTTAACTACCCTGCAATGAATTAATGGGAACTGTCACCAGTGAGTCGACTCATTTGTTACGTGATCTAATTCCTAGCTGCAATGCACCTGTCATGACATTTTCCGACTAAGAAAATAGTAGATAATACTTAACCGTATTAAAGAAATGTATTGTGTCAGATGTTAGATTGAAAAGTTTTAAATATTATACTGTCAGATTACTATACTTTTTATTGGTTTCTGTTGTGAGTCTGACGACACAATAAGAAGCCCCAATACAAGAAAAAAGAAAGAAAAGTAAATCCAAATGCCACCTCATAACTTTACAATTTGTGACAATTGTACCTAGTTTTGACAAAAACATTTAATGCTAATGAAGTCAACCCAGAAGATAACACATAAGAAGTTTCATGAAAATATGTTCATTAGACTTTGATTTTCAACCTGTTTTCCTGAGCGTTACTTCAGTCAGAATTAGAAAATATTTACATTACAGAAAAGTACAGAAAGGTTACTTTTCAAATTTGGAATTAATTAGTTCTAGCTTTAGAACCTCAATTGGATTGGATTTGACAAAGGCCTTAGCTCTCTTTCTCCAGGATGGATGAGTTATCCCAATAAGTGTACCAGACATCTCTTCTACTACTATTTTGCCTCTTCTCATTGTCATAGTCAATCTTGCTCAACATCCATCTGCTTCTTTACTCTCATTGAATGCTTCAAATGTAAAGTTGCCTGAACATCCTGTGCTTATTCAGCACTGAAGCGAACAGGCGGTGTTTACCTTTTTCCTTCTTTAGCCATTATGATAATAAAAAATTGTCACAAGTAAAATGACAGTTGAAGGAACACTTTTGCGTTCTTTGCATTCATTGTTGAACTGTCTTTATTTCAAGGTGATGCTAAGATTAGTAAAGGCTGCATGTCTAGAATGGAAGTAAAACAAAACAAATTTGGATAATTTATAATTTGGACTTTTAGAGAGACAGATTTGTTTAATGATCAACATTAGGAATGTATGCAATGCCACTGGCCTTGTGAAGGCAATGAGTTATGCCAAAGTGGAGTATGCTATGCCTCAAGGTGGAGCAGATTTGTTGTGAATCTTACCTTTTCCTCTGACATGACCTCATCTATATTTTCCAGCTTAGTAACACCTGTACCAATGTCGCCAGTTAGCGTGTCTGTGAAGTGATAGGACTCTCTCATAGAATCGTCTCCTCTGAAACTCCTTCTATATCTGTTTTACCCTTAGTCATGAAAACCTGGTCAGCGGTAAATAGAAAAAACAGAATCTCTCGCTCAGCAAATTCTAGTACAAAATTTACATTGTAATGACAGAAAGAACAGTCAGCATTTAAAAGTACAAAATGGATTAAACTTATCTTGATCTGCTACATCCAAACATAGAAAATCAATAGTTAAAATAATATGAAAATGTTGTCACATCATTGTTTTTCGAAAATAATGTCAGTAAGGCATAGATATATTATACACAGTGCAACATAGAATCACCAAACACATGTTCTTTGAGTTGGTAGATTCTGTGAATAAACAGTATTGTCCAAACTTATTTCATGTACAATATTTCACATAAAAGTCCACTCATGGATTCTTCAAGCTATTTATCTGCTACTCAAGCAGTACAGATTCATAGTAGTCTAAACAACCTGCCAGCCGGGAACTACAAATAGCCACCATGCTAAAGTGTGCCCATGAGGCAGGTAACCCATTACATGTGTGCATTGTAGAAGTTGTACCACACAATGTTATATTTTCATCTCATCGCATGCATCTTTTTACATATTGCATTACCAATCTACAGTTCACAAAACATGGAAATGGCAGAGAAAAGAAAAGGCTATAACTAGATCTATAAATCAAAATGTTTTATCATTTATATGTTTCTTTGCATTTTGATCCACTATCAGTTTGTGTTATAAGTTTTATGCTGCCCAAGCACCATGAGGATAAGTAAGTTAGTTATTACTGTACTCGTGTACATAAACATCGATAGGTATTTCAGTTATTGTTGACGTCTACTTTTGGGCCTTGTCTTTCAATTCCACTTGTCCTTCGTGGGCTTTGATGAATAGTGATTTACATAATAATAAACGAAACAGAATTAAAAAACAAAACAAAAACACTTGTTGAGATGGAAATGTCAGCAGTCATAGAGTTTGCCAGATTTCAGACATCAAAAAACATAACAAGGTCATTAAATATCCGATAAGGGTAGTTCCCAGTGTCACCTAATGCATTCACATGTTCCCTGAATTATGGATTCCTTAAATTTCAACTATATTCGTTGGCCCAGCAAGTTAGCTCAAAGCGTGTTGCACTGTATTATATAGATTGCATAGAGTGTGGAGTGTAGTGTAAAATGATTCATATGAGGGAATTACAATGTTTCGTCTGAAAGATGTTTCCTTTAAAAAAATAATAATTTAAGTGGAAATCTATGGCAGTGCATTTTGACATAGGCATAATAACAATGAATAAAACAGTTATTTTGAGTTGCAACACTTTGTATTGATAAGATTCAATGTTTTGACTAGGTTTTCATTTTTACTTCTATTATACTATGTATTGATGGTGAAAGACGCAAACTGCGTAAGTCCAATTTTGGATGTTTAGAGAAAATGAAAGAAAAAGATGCTGTGTTTTTTCATCTATTTTTAGTTTGCAAGGGTAAAAATTACACCCAATAGGATTACAAGGATTGCTCATGTAGTTATCATACACGTTTCTATTGGTTCCTGTGCCATGGATTCCAAACTAGACGAAGCACAGGGGCTTCCTAATGTTAAAAAATGAAAAAAGGTGTTACTAATTTTAGACACATAGTTTGTGACTTTCACCGTTGATATGACAAACTAGAAAAAATAAATCCATGGCAAGATTAAAGCAAGAGTGTATAAAGGTATTAGATCTGAATTGAGGCTAGAGATCTTAATCGAAGTGTATGCAGATCAACACATGATCGTATCTGGCTTTGGACTGCGAAAGCACAACTTTCTGAGAAAGACTCATATTATTCAATTGCCTTGTTTTCATATGAACAAATATTTCAGTTACATAAAAGTTTTACATCTTCATAAAAAAGAGAATTGAAACGCACTTGAAGGATAGCTAGCTTCTGAAAAAAGGTTATGAGGCGTATTTATCCAACACCTTGTTTGTCCAAGAATGGAGGGAAATGGAAACAACGATTAACAGAGAAACTGAAAAAAAGTCAAGACTGTCTCTATGTATGAAGGTTCGACAACAAGAAGATTAATCCATGGGTGATTCATGTATAATGATGATGAATGGCTGACAACTACTACTGTCTCCAATATTTTTTTCCTCATAGCTCATGAAAACGCTTCTAATTATGGGCGTTACCCTTTGAAAACTCAAATGCCTTAATTCTAGTAAAGACTGTTTAATGCATTCATTGTATAAAAGTCAAAGTAAAACAAAAACTGTTTCCTAAATTGTTATGAGAACTATTGTCAACAGAACAAGGTTAAAAAACACAGAGAAAAATTTTTAAAAAACCCAACACACATCACAAGAGGGAAAAAAGAAAAAGAGCAGAATATCATGCTTACTTTTTAGCAGATGAACCTTCTTGAGAACCTCCTGGTGAATTATGTTGGCGTTTGGTACCACTTCCTTTCTTCACAGGGGACATGATCTTGCTCTGATATTAAAATGATTAAGAAATTATATGATTTAACGTACAGATTTTGTGACAGTCAAAATATTTTTTAGAACTTTGAAATGTTAGAGAGACATATCATATTCGTACTTTTGACCTCTTCGATCGTAGCAATATTTATATACTTTAAGATGATATCTATATGAAACAGCATGCATTCCAGAAGGATTTACCTTGTCTGATCAAAACGTCTCGTAAGGAGCATGTATGATTCAGTAACAGCAAAAAAATCATCTCTAAAGACAGAAGCAAGTCCAGATTTTAAATTATACAACTAGCCCATTCACTGCTTAAGAAAGGGACGTTCCTGTGCATTAATCAGCATGTACTAAACGGCATTGCATCAGAAACATCATATAAATATACTTCACAAAGACAAGGCCATGAGAATTTCCTCAAATGATTAAACTAGGAAGTGTTTTGAATTTCTAATCATGACCATTGCTAAATCCATAGAAATTCAATGATCAGAAAATGTAGGACTCGTTCAGGAACAAGTTTTTTGTCTTCTGTAGCATCACTAATTCTGATTGTAAACTGATGCCCCAAATCTACCAAGAAAAATGAAGAATAGCCTACACCATTTTACTTCATCAAAATAAGTTCTTGTTTCATTAACAGTACAAATGTTGTTTCATAACACAAAAAATCATGGGTACATTGGGATTGAATAGAACAAATATTATAATTGTACTAGGCAAGTTTATCATCAAGAGGAATACAAATTTTGCTTTCCAAAAATACCTTTCTTCCCGTTCCATCTTTGCCGTCTTTAGTCTTTTTACCAACCTTTAACAAAGAACAGATAAGAATATGAACATATGTATATGTGTATATCAAAAGAAAAAATTCATCCCTGGAAGTTTGATATAGATAAATGAATGGGTAGAAGAGGGAAACATGAACATGAGAGCAGTATTTTTGATACTGTTAACATGGATTGTATCATGGGAAAATAATCATATTCACAACATAGTACAAGCGATAGAAAGATAAATTGTGCCACGGGCAAAGAAAAATATTTTGGTATATTTTAAACGGATATATAAATGTAGGGAGTTATCAAATTATGTGTACATGGATATCAATTTTTCAAATAAAAAAACCCAACCCAGACTGACAGTGTGAATTAATTCTAACTTGCATAACGGCCCATACTATTCAAGAAAGCGTTGATAATCTAAAAAATGAAATAATCCCATTTAAGGTAAATAAAAAAGAGTCTGCCCATTGCTGGCCTAGTGTGAGGGTGGTTTATGAACTTAGAACGGTGTCTCTTGACTTTCATCCCAAGGTCTCTGAGTCTCTGCCGTTAACTTAGTCTCTAAAGAAATGAATACGGTTGACCCTCATAAACAAACTTTTCCAGGTAAATACAGACCAACTCAAAGAAAAAAAAACATACTAAATATATGCTTTTATGTGCTGGTTGGCAGCTTTTCAAATGAAAACTACTGTATAAACAGTAAAACTTTCATATAATGTAAAGAACCTCTCTGACATTAGCTTTTTTTGCTTGCAAGTATACATACAATTTTATGAACAAGGGGTAAAAATTTAATCCACTTAAATATAGTTAACAATGACAACAGAATGTGTTTTATATCAAAATGGAATACAGTTTTGTCACAACTTTGGTAAGACTAGCCACTTCTTAGGTCCACGACTGGTTGGCATTCTGTACACGTGTCTGTAGACTCATAAGCATTATAACTATCTTTAAAGAATATGGAAAGTCTTATGTGTCAGAATGCATATATTTTAAAAAAAGAAGCCAGTTCAAAAGTTACGGTCACACAAATAAAACAAGCAACAATAACAGAATTAGTAAAAAGGGAAACATTTAAACAAACGAAAAATAGATTGATTAGTTGACATTTAAATAAGTCATGAAACGATACAGTAGTGTCAACCTTACATTCCCACCCCTTGAGAAATTGAAAAAATGGGATGTTAGCCGAACTGGGATCTTAGGCAGACATGTGTAAAATCCTTTCTCACTCTGCAACAGACGGCTCTATTCTTCTCACTTTAAAACCTGACACCTATCTTATTGAACTCTACCAAGATTCACTGATTATGCGAAAATAGCATGTTTTCTCAAATATGATTGGGTAACCAATCAGAAAGCTACTTTAAAGCTTTACTTGAGCCAATGAGTGGAAATACGTTGAAAATAGTAATTACATGTAGACACATTTTAAAGGCATCCCCATACACACGGAAAAAACCATCCTGCGCGCACAGAGTCGACAGGGCGAACAAGGCAAATTCCGGCATTCGCATTAGATTCCTTCAGGCAGGACGGAAATAGCTGGCCATCCCGCCATAGGTGCTAAGATGGGGGTCGAGCGACGCCTTGTTGTCTTGTATTGGCCGGGTGAAGCAGTTTACAACATTTAAATTATGCACAGGTCGGTTTTAATGTCCTAGTCGAGTTTATGAATGAGTTGGCTGTCATCGGTAATCATTGTGAAACAATTAGCATGACGACAACTCTGATAGTGTGAAAATTTGTATCCAGCCTGTTCTCAAAAGTGGGACGTTAGTTGGACCGGATGGGATGTAAGGGGGCCAATTTGTATATAAAAGAATTCCATTTATAAGAAAAGTGGGATGTTATGTGGCGGGATGTTAGGTGGCTACTGTTGTATCGTAAAATGAAAAAAAAAAAGAGAAACGAAAAGGCATTCCTTTTTGAGAACTGAATTTTATCAACATCATATTGAAAAATTAAGATTTTTTGTATGGAAAGAAACTACTTTCAAATTTAAGTTCACATTTAGTGTTTCTTAGCGCAGAGGGTTGAAAAATGGAGAGATAACTTTTTAAACAAGAAAGGAATCTAGTAACATTTACAATTTTTTAATATTCCTTTTATATATTTACATGACATGGACTTCTTTTCTTCTTTGAAACATAAGCGGGGACATGCTTAAAATTAGAAATCACTGGCTTGCAGCATTTGTAACGCATATAATATGCATCAACGACGGAGACAGAAAACAAAAAGATTAAAAAAAGAAGAAATTTAACTGAATTAGCAGAAGCAAAGCGTAAGCCTATAGGATAAATCCACTTTATTAAAAACAGCTTGACAATCATGCATGAATATAAAATACACACTTGTTCCTGCAGTGCTGTGGTGCTTGAAACTTCTTTTACTTTTCCATCTTTTGGTTTCCGACCCTAAATTACAGATAAGTGTTCACTATATAATTGATGCCAAACAGTAAGGAAGAATCAGATTTGTTTTGTTATATTACCCCTTTAAACCCATTAGCCTAGTGTGCTATTCCTGAAGTGTAAATGAAAAAGCAATACTTGTATTGAGGATAGCAACATGCAAACACGGGTAACCTTAAAACAACTAATCAAAAACAAAATTGTTCGCACATGCCTCCGCTATGAAAATGAAATGAATATAATAATAGCCCAGCCCTCTTGAAAACACTTCTGTTTTGAATTTGTGCTAAAAATATTTGTCTAAAGGTTGAACTCCTGAGCCTGGAAATTCACACAGGAATACATCAAGTAATAGAGGATATTTCTTAAAATGGAAGAAGATGAAATTAACTTAGATTTAAAGTATCCACAATGTGATCTTGAGTGTTGATGTGATCTTGAGTGTTGATTCTGACAGTGGTGATTTAAGAATGACAGTGACACTAAGCAGAATGCTGGGGTCTAGTTTCTTAGCTCTTTCACTAAAAATTGCTCACAAAGAAATGTAACAAGAGGATGGAACACAGCGACAGTAGAATGTAGGCCTACATCATCCAACAGTTACAGCAAGATAGTCTCTGACCATCTGTCTAACAAAGAAAATCAATACATACAAAAAATACACACAGCTGTGATGTGTGAATAATGTAACAAATATTTTGGCATTCATGTATGCGAAGAAGGAATACTGGAACTTAAATTCAGGAAGGTCAACAAATCCTCCTTGTCTACTCACAAAAAATGTATTAAAAAATGACATAATTATATACAGTAGTGACCGCCTAAATGCCCGGTGCTTGAGAAGCAGACAAAGCGAGTATTTAGGCAAAAGTAAGTCAGGGGCAATAATCTAGGGGTAGCCCTATTTCTGTGAAGTTGGGTTTCCTAGTGACATGTCAATTTCGTTCAAGATTTGAAGCTTCTTTTGTAAATCATTTCCTGGTTTATTCATTTTTATTTTGAAGATGTAGATCTGTATGTAACTGTGCAAAATTCAAGTTGTTGCCATGGAGGCTAAGAGAAAAGGGCCTGATCCAGTGTTTCCTCATTAACTGGCGTAACCCACACAACAATCACATGACTTATTTAATCACGAGATCTATGACTTAAGTAATTATACAAATTTGATGAGAAAAACTGGATAAAGAAAATCATCATCCAATGGGACCAATGTGTGAATAAATTATCACGAATCTTACTCCTTCGATTCATAATCCTCATGTTAAAATTAAGACAGATTCATAGCCAGATTGTTTTTTTTTTTAAAAGTCATTAGCTGTACGAAAAATTTAATGAGAGAAAGGACACCTGGAAACCATTAAGCTCTTTAACACTGAGGTGGTCAGGGTGTCCAGCAAAAAGTCAACTGAAAATTTCCTACCTCAACAGAAAAAAATCCTACCTAGGAAATGAAATACTCTCCCGACGCCAGAAACGGAGAACAGCGTAAATATTTCCAATTTCAATGCATTTTATTATAAATTGTTAATTCAAATCATAAGTGAATGATTTTCTAGTGCATCTCAATGAAATGAAAAGTGATCACACATTTCTTTAATGTTTCACTTTGGATTAATAATATTTCAGCATTTTTCTACATGGTTCTCATACATTTCTGAAAAATAATAATTCTGATAGCTGATAGTAGTGATAGATCTACCCCTATCATTTCACAAAACATGCAAACAGTTAAAAATTTGAACAATAAATCAAACATTAGAGTGGCAATATCATAGCCTAAACACACGCACAAATACTTACTTAGTCTACCGAGAAGAAAATGAGGTTTGGAAGGCTTTTTCGAGTACTTGAACTCTGCCAATTGTAAATCTTCCTCTGTTCTACTTTTAACCAAAAGTCTCTCTCTCTTTTCCCAAGATCAAAAACTTAAAACTAGATCTAGAGTTTTGAATTGACTGCAACGTAAAACATCTACCCACCCCCCTCACCTAGTAAAAATCTCCATTATATTGGCAACCGCCCCAGCCCCTTTTCTTTCTTCTTCAATAAAAAATTGGAATCTAGATCTAATCTAGTATAGTACATGATTGCTTTCTTCCCAGTTCTATCCTTTCCCACCCATGTCTACACTGTAGTGGAAGACACATTTGTTATTTCTCGAAATTGTTTAGTTTCAACATGAAAGAATCGCCAGACAGCAAAACATTAATGACCGGAAATGGATGACAAAATGATGATTCATCGTCCACAAACTTATTCGTGATTTTCTTATTTCAAGGTGGCAATAATTGTTCATGCCTACTTTAATTTCCCTGATTTTCTCATTTCCATCCTCAATATATCATTTTCTCGACCGGGAAACATTTTTTTTGTTTTGTTTTCAAGGATTTCCCTGATGCATGGGAACCCTATTCTTACTACCTGAGCCCCCTTTCCTACTTGTTTTCCTACCCAAGACATCACTTTCCGACCTTTCTGGACACCCTGGTGGTGAGTGTGCGTATAAGTTGACCGGCTCTCACCATGAAGCCACATTAGATACGGCCAATGCCAGAGAGAGGCAATAAAACTGTTCACACCTTGCCTTCAATCGCGATGAGCGCCGGTCTGAAAACGCCAGATGATTGCATGCCACTTACAACATCAAGGAAGAGATGTTAGCGGAGTCCGGAAGATTGTTCAATTCTAATTGTCCTATGACAAACCAGTGATCCAATGGGACAAAGGCTGTGCTGTACAGTGGGTGGGAGTTATGAAGAGAAGATCGGTCAACGTTTAGTACATTAGGGCCTACAATGGATAGGTAATGAAGGGTGGTTGCAATGTATGGCACATTGTTGATGGGCATAACCCTACTAGCGATCGGATTACATGTATGATAAAGAAAAACAGAATATTTTATCAATTACGGATGTGTTTTATTAAACTTTGGAGAAAAACGATATACTGCAGTTGCCATTGAGACTGGGCATTTAGACAAAAATCTTGATTTGAAATGGGCATTTAGAGGGGCAATTTATATAGAAAAAATCGGTTTCACTGAGATTGCGGGCATTTAGGCGGTCACTACTATACTCATTTTGTTAGTTTTTCATCACTATTTTTGCCCGTTAAAACGTCCTGTTTCTTTCACTCCCAGAAAGCCAGGAAAAGGAAGTTGTCAGGATTAGAGGAAAAGGGTTCAAAGGATTAAATGTTCACATTAGTCATAGCAAAAACGTGTAACTGAATAATTTCACATTGAATATCCAAACAGAGTGTTCATGTATCGAAATCAGATCACTTTAAAAGGTGCTAGTGATACAACAAAGCCGATACAAATAAATAAAACAAAATACAGTCAGACATAAAACGACAGCACAAGCCAATTTGATGATTCACTACACTACCAGCCTAATAATACTGATCAAGCAAGACAAGTTTATACATGTAGCAGAGAAACGGTGAAAAAGGGCACATTTCATGCCTGCATGCCAACCCTTAGTGAAAACGTGATCCTCCAAAAGATTTAGGTTTCTTCTTTTACCACATATATAAGAAACTTCATTTCCTACTTATATGAAACGACATCTTTTTTTATACAAATATATATAAGATCATCACACAAATTCTTTAAAAGTGAAAGAACATCGCTCTTTCACCTGCCAAGCTCATATACTCCTATGCTAATAATCTTATTCAAATGCACTATTATCTTGGTTTATAAAGAATATCATGATAGCCATACAGGAGACTAATAAGGCCTGATTGGGACTCAATCTTTAGCTATGCAAATGTCCCTGGTATAGAGCAATATTGTTGTATTTCCAGATTGGATGAAAATTGTACAATCAGTGTAATGATGACAGCAGAATCAAATCTTTGTATAATTGTTGCATATCTGACAAAGCAAAAAACGATTTCTGGCAGTTCAATCATGGTATAACTCCAAGAAGATTGAGAGCTTGAGAAACTTTGACGTTATTTTTTTCTTTTTTTTTAAACTTCAAATTTGGAGATAAAATATTATTACATTATACCAGCATATACATATAAACAAACAAAAAATCAAACAGCTTTGACTCACACATGACAAATATACATGCACTGTGACAGGCTGCCTTCTCTTTGGTCAACATAATTTTGAAGACCCCCTTTTTTCTCCTGCTCTCAATATAATGCATGTATAGAAGTATACCTCTTATATTGTCGTGCAACTTCTTCAACCACTCTCACTTAAGAACTATTATTAATAGAAATAGGCCTGTTATTGAGTCAACCTCAAGTCATTTGTGATGAACACACACTCACACAGCATTAGGCAATGAGCAACAGCTCTCTTCACATCCTCTGACTGACTCTAAATGTGACATGTGCCTCGCCAAAGCATTGCAGTCCTCCTCCCTGTATGTCTATGACATCATGATATGCCAAGCAGGGTCCTATAAATCATAACCTAGTCATTTTACTATATATTTATCTGCCCTCTTATCTCTACCAGAGTGAATGTCGAGATATCAGGTGTACACTGTACCAGCAACCAAAACACTATTAATGAAGACTGCAAGCAATTAAATCAGCTCATGTAAAAAGGATGAAAACAGCCCTCTACAAATTCCCTGAAACTCTTGCAAGAGAACCTAATTTATAAGAACCAATCATCTCCTTTTTGAGTTAAACAAATTGTAACTTCTAACTTTAGATCTGCTGAAAAAGAAAAAATGGAAATCTGGTTAAGACCAGAAATGTTTCATCTCTGATATAGTTGTCATTAACAAAGACAAGTCACATAAAACACTGATATATCAACCATGCAAAGTAACAACATGTCACATAAAAATTTAATACCTTTCTTGGCACAGGTGTAAGGTCCCCATCCTCTAACACAGGTTTCTGCATGAGAGCCACTTCTTCATCTATGGAGGGTAAATCTTCCATTGTCCCAGAGGCCTGAACAAAAGAAATACAAAAACAATTTATACTATAAATAAGATCTTTAGTGTACAAAGATGGGGCTCATTCGCATTTAGACAAAATCTTGACCTCGCAAAATGGGTTGCCAAGTTTTAAAAAATAAAAATGAAGGACGCTGGGAGGAAAATGGGGGACAGTGAGGATGACTGATGTATTTGATAAATTCATAGATGTGCACACAGAAAAGGCTATTCTCTCATCCCCTCACCCAACTGTCCTTTGTATTATTTCAATACATTTCTGGATTTTTCTCCGGATTTCAAATAAAGCTAGGATACACTAAGGACACAAAAATAATAGGAACGACAAACAACTTGTTTTCCATTATGATGATGAACGAATAGTGAGACACTAAGAATCAAAATGGCTTCTTTTTGCATAAATAAAAATTTCAACACCTCAATTAATTTTATTACATGTACAAATATCATATCAAAGTCTGTAACTTTACATTAAAACAAGAGTGATACTTTTTCGATGAATGTCAATCATCACACATGATTGTGTAAAATATGTAATGTTAACAGAATTTTTGGTGTGGTTAAACAAAAAGACTAGATTTAAATGAAACAAAGTATGAAAAAATGATTGAAGTGTCTGTACTATTAAAAAGTATGTATTTTGTCAGAAATAGCGACAGAAATAGACAACTCATCGACAGGTAAAAAAACCCAGTTCCAAGTAGATAACAGATATTATCTTTACTTAATGCCTTTCTTATCTAACGATACACATGTAACATATTTCGACGGTGAAAGTCGCAAACCGCGTGAGTCTAAAATTAGTAACACCTTCCCCCCTGCTTTTTTAACATTTGGAAGCCTCTATGCTTCATCTAGTTAGATTCCATGGCACAAAAACCAATAGAAACCCATATAATAACCATATGAGCAATCTAATAGATTCGATGTCTCTCTATTAGGCCTAGTTTTTGACATTTGCACACCGTGTATGTCTGTACTAATAGATCAAAATGCGCAGCCTCATTTTCTCAAAATAACCGAAATTGGACTTACATGGTTTGCATCTTTGCAATTTTTGTTTGTGGTTACAATCATTAGAGTGCCAAAAAACATTTTCTCATTTTGTGATTCATATTTTTTCCCTTGAATTACACTCTTCGAAGAACACAGCAAAATCATAGAAACATGGAGAAAGCATTTTCAATAATTACATAATCCCCCCAGAACGTATAAAACAAGGTAAAGATCAATTAATAAGAGTACGAAGTAATCCAGAGGAGACAGCTGAAGATGTAGACATAACAATGGAAGAAATCCAAACAGCCATAAGAAAAGTGAAATAAGGAAAAGCCCAAGGAGCAGATCAAGTTTATCCAGAAATGACTAGAAACCAAGGGAGAGAGGCAGACATACTACATACAAATGCCAACAAGCATAGAAGTCCAAACAGGCCAGACGACTGGACAAAGGGAACAGTAGTAATAAGAAAGGATCAACTATGGAATGCTCAAAACTATAGGAGGATATCACTACTAGCGTGTCAGGAAAAGTGTATGCCAGGATACTGGAAATGAGACTAATGAAAAGAGGAAAGGATCAGATTGAAGAACATCAGAGTGGATTTAGACCAGGAGAAATGTACAAGACCACATATTTACAATTAGACAAATAATAGAAAAATTCCTTGAGAGAAACATTGACTTGCACCTGTATTTTATAGACTTAGAAAAGGCATTTGAGACTGTGAGGAGGGACGAACTATGGCATTCTTTAAAAGAACACAATGTAGAGCAAAACGTAATAGGAGCCATTATTTTTTTACAATAAACCAACATGTGCAGTGAGGGTAGTTGGAAACATATCTGCAGAATTTGATGTAGATATAGGAGTAAGACAGAGTTGTATACTAAGTCCCTTTCGTTTATCACATTTATGGATTCAGTCACAAAGGCATCCTCAAAAAGAAGAAAAACGAATGTACTTGTAGGTATGTGGAAACTCAAACCAGTAAATGTATCAATGCTTTCATTTGGCGATGATTTAGTTCTGTTCAGAAAAATCAATGAACTAAATAAAAGAGGAATGAGAATAAATGCAAAGAAAACCAAAACAATGCTAGAAACTAGGGAAGCTAAAACATAAAATCGTAAACGGGCAGGGAGAATTTAGAACACAAAGCTACAAAATACCTAGGAGTAATGATTAACTCAGAGGGAAAACTAAGAGAAGAAAATCAACCACAGAATCCAAAAGGCAAGTTACAATATATAACCATCTAGGAAAGACATATTTGTAGGTAAACAAGAATTGTCAACATCCTCTATGGCAGCGAAATCTGGAGAGAATACAGTAGAGTACAGGCAGCTGAAATGAAACATCTAAGGAGAGTAGTAGGGAAACTTTAAGATACAAAATCAGAAACACAATAATAAAAGATCAAACCAAAGCAGATGGCATAAAAACTAAGATAGAAAGAAATCAATTAAGATGGTTTGGGCATGTTAACAGAATGCATGACAACAGAATAGCTAAATCAGTATACAGTGCTAAAGCCCAAGGTAAAATACCTTGAGAAAATGGAAAGAAGATATAAAAAAGGCACTGAAGCACAGAGATTTAACTTTTTGGAAGGAAAGAGAAAGTGCCAGGACAGAGTATCCTGAGAGAGATCATCTCTGGCATCTAACTCACACACCGAAAGGTATAATGAGAAATGATAAAGAAAGACAGAAAAAGAACAATTTAATATGAATTGAAAACATATCTCAAATCCAGTAATGGAACATATCACCTTGTAAATTATACATTTTAAAACAAGTCGACCTTGATGAGAATTTTGCAGAAAACGGGTAAATGAAAGACAGCCAATCTTTATAAACACATTCACAGAAAACTGTAACAATGATTTGATGCATGATGCAGACAAACGTGAGTTAAAATTTTTAAATCCAAATGTTCAGTAACAAAAATTGTGCCATATATTTTCTACTCACCAACATGGCCTGATGTTCATTTTCAATAGCCTCAAGAGCCTCTTTTAAATCCTTTTGGAATACGAGGTACTGCCTTCATACTTGCTTTTATATTCAGGATAGCGATAAAATGTTCTCATCTTGAATCCAAGCGCTTAAAAAAAAATAAAACCAACAAAAATGTTCACATGTCGAAACTGAATAATAAACAGTGTAATTGAAAGATAAATCAACAATAAATAATTTCACAGGGAATTTTGAACAAAAATAATCTTGTGAAAAGATTCAATGGATTGATTTGAAGGTGATGAAATGACAATGTACTGTAGGTAAAGGAGCATACAGACAACAAGCATAAATGCAGTTTGACTGACTGATTAAGATTGGGACCTGGGTCGTTTTGAGTTCATAAGAACCCTTGAAACGACAACTGTCTACGATCCCCATTTAGTAGAGGCCAGGTACGGATACCTATGGCTCAATTCCATAGCAATCGGGATTCCACAAATACATTGGATTTAGAGGAGCTCCCTTTCAATGCCAAGGCTTGCTTGCTCCATCGCTGAGGAAGGTTTACTGTTGGTTTTCAGGTAAAAAATTATTAAATGCAGTCAATAGACTTAACCTTCCTTGTTAATTAAAACATGATGGGTACCTACATGCAAGATCCAGAAAGTGAATGTTAACAGTCAATAATAGTATTTAAAAATGACTTGTTCTTTTAATTTGAATAATAATAATAGACCCACAAAAGAGAAGTGTCAATTGCCATCAAGTGGTAACACAATAAGAGTAAAAAAGCATGTGTAGATTTTTTCAAACTGAACACTGTTAAAATGTACTAGAGCTAAAACAGAAAAAAAGAGTAAAATGGACAGTTCATAATTTGAAGAATGCTGGTTCATCAATACTAGCCATACATTTTTAAAAGATGAAAAATAAACTTTGAAAACCATTTTCAGCTAAAACATAGGAAGAGGAAGAAATTAATGGAAGAAAACAAAATTCGTAGTCAAATTCAAATATATTATATATGGCTCTGATCATACATCAAACATTCAACGAATATAACTAATTCCACTAAGATGTTTGCCAATCACAATAATAACGAATCTAAGACAAACATTTCTGCACAAAAGAAAATCCCCCCAAAATTGACAAAAATTGTAATAAAGATTTAATAAAGGAATGCTAGTGAGATAAAACGCATTCTTCAATGGAAACTCCCTTAGAAGTTGATATGCCCTGATTAATCACAAAGATATTGAAAGAGACACAAAAAGGATGAGCACAGAGATGTTTACGAATAAAGCTGCAGGAAGAAATCAAAGACATGAAAATGTGGATGAACACAAAGCTATGCTATAAGTGCATTTCTCTGTATTTATTTTACATTATTGGATGAAAATCAGTTAAGAGCATTTCTTTATCTTTAATTGATAGAATACTATTTTAAATGAAATACATACTAGTTTTCAGATCCATAGAAATAAACAAAATGAACATTTTTCTTGTTGGCTGGTTTCTTTATGTTATCCCTTGGTTCAACAACCTAGAAAAATGCAAATAAAAGTTAATCTTAGAATTATAAAAATCAAGAATACTTTTGAAACAAATTAAGATGTCAAAGCATGAAATTATTAAAGCACTGTCCAAAATGTCAAAGAAAACCTGACAATTTTTTTTTATTAAAAGAGACAAAAGTAGAGCTAGGGAAAAATGGTTAACTTAAAAAAGTAACAACCCAACCAAATCATCATACTTGTTGTAAAAATTCTTCCTTACACTTGACAACAATTTTTAGCTTAAAGAGCAAAGCATAATACAATCTAAGTTAAATATTCTTCAGTCTATAAACTGAGACAAAAGCTCAGCTTCTCCATTGCATTTTTAAACTGAAAGAACCACAACTCTGTCAAAACCCTTGCCCTTGTTTCCTTCAAATCCAAAGTAAACATTATAGCTTTCTTTCCTTTTTCTGCATTGGCAATCAAAAATGAACAATTTCACTTATGTAATGGACAGTCAAAATCAAAACTTGCATCCCTCAGCATAAAAAGAGAACCTGATCTTTAAAGGCAGGGCATTTACTTTCAGTTCTAGGAGTACGCACGCCATGGCCTCAGACTCTTGACTCCGGCTAACTGACCGACGCCGACTAAGACACTTACCTTTCCTGGCCATGCTTGGAAGCCTTTCATCTGGCCCTGCAGAAGAAAACAAAACATGTTGTGATTAACTGATTTCTGCATTTTGAGAGCACAATAACATTTACTTTTCTCCAAAACAAAGAACATTTCTTACCAAACAAGATCTCCGAGTTTGAAATTAGTCGCCATGATGCTTGTCAACACTAAGAGAAGCGTTGCACTGTGGGATTGAAAAGTACGCTGAAAAGAAAGTCGACCTCTTTCATGCGGGTACAAGACAACGATACTTTATAATCCATACTGTAATCGACCATCTCTCCCTACCACAAAGGAGCCAATTCCACAGTGGAGAGAAGTCAAACATAATAAACGCCAACTCCACAAAGAAAGACAGAACAAAACAGGTGACGTTTCGCGTACAACCCTTCGTCAGAAAACAAATGAATAATATCAACACACTTATATAAGCATGACACAGTGTGATGTCAGAAGGAAAACAGAAAGGAGGGAAAAAGAGGGGGCGAGTAGAGAGAAGGATCAGGAAAGGAAAGGCGGTGATAATAAGAATGAGTTGAAGGGAAATAAGGAGGGGGGGGGGGGGGGCTGAAAAGAAGAATGCAAAGAGGACAGAGGAAAAAAGAGAAGACCAGAAAATGACAGATTTTGATCTAGAAAATAAGAATTGAGAGAGAGAGACAGACAGACAGACATGTAGACTATATATATATATATATATATATATATAGGAGAGAGAGAGAGAGCAAAGAGAGAGAGAGACAGAGAGAGAGAGAGAAGACAAGACGCACAGACACAGACACTGAGAGACAGAGAGAGAGGGAGAGAGAGAGAGAGAGAGAGAGAGAGAGAGAGAGAGAGAGAGAGAGAGAGAGAGAGAGAGAGAGAGAGAGAGAGAGAGAGAGAGAGAGAGAGAGAGAAAGAGGAAGATGAAATGAAGAAAGATCACACCGAGGACAAGAGAGAAAAGGGATGAAACTAAATCTCACATTCTCTGGTCCTCTCTATTTTGGTCTTTCCCCATTTGTTTGAGTGGTTGACACCTTGCCTCTGGGAAACCGAGACCCGCTCCTCTCACCCCCCAACATCAGGAAAAAAGTTTATGTCTGCCTAAACAATTTGCCAATCTCATGATGATATAATTTTCTTCACCTCTGGATGCTTGCATTGTGTGGGAACACATGTTTTATGTTTGATTGAGAATAATATTGTCAATGACGATTAATCATGAGCAAAATGAGACACGGCTTATACTATGAAGATGTCTTTCAAATGAAATTGTTGTCTCAATCTACATTTCATAGACAGGCTTATTCATTTATGTATTTATGAATTTGATTAATTTTCGACCTTGTCAACGGTTTCTCAAGTCAAAAGAAGCTTAAATTTGAAGCTCTGACGATGCAATTATCACAAGAGTTTTGAATGTATGTCTAGGCAATCTATCTCATAGCATGGTAACAGTAAAACGTTCTTTCAATGTCATTACGACCCATAGAGCCAGAGATTATCCTGATTTCTATAGCGTGAAGTAGAACAGGTGATAAGAATCACCTTCTGAACAGGTCACTAGTAGGTTTTTACTCCTGCAAGTACCGGTAGTGCTTGTACCCATTTGCACCTGGGTCAAGTGGGGAAATACGTTTAAGTGTCTTTCCCAAGGAGAAAAACACAACGTCGGGGCTAACTTTTGTAAGGATTCCACCTCGAGACCTCATAATCCCAAATCCGACCGCTCAACCACTCGGTCATCGATGCCATATCTTATAGCGTGGTGACCTGCAATAAAAGCATCTGGCTCAGCTCTTACAATTTATGAAATAAATACTTGGCTTTGAAAAAATGAGACTATCAAAAGTTAGACAACATGGAAATGTGATGCCTTTAGCACTACATGAAGGTTTACAAATATAGTATTAGTATTCAGAGAAAGGGTTGGATGATATATCCAGAAGTCTCTGAGCCTACCACCTAGAAAAGATTAAAGATTATAAACATTACAGTATTTCTGCACAATCTTTTCTATGGCATGGTTCAATGTAATTAAGATAGTTAATTCTCCCTTCAGCACAACGAACCCTTACAATGTATTTAAAAGGCAACATTCCCCTTAAAAACCCAACAACAAACAACGACAACAAATTAAAGGTTGAGGCAAAACTAGAACCCACGTTCAGATAGGCAGGAAAGAAGAACAGCCCCATACCATCTCAGCTAACCACCTCTTCCCACGCACAAAAACAAAGAAAACTAACAAAGCAACACCAACACCCAAACAATTAAAAACTATAACCCCGACAAAAAAACAACGACTACAACAATTAAAAAAAAACCCCAAACAACCCAAACAAACCCAACTTGGTAAAACAACAAACCCCACACTAAACAAACACCAAGGAAAGAAGCATAAGAAAAGTATCGATAAAAATATATAATATCGATATTGTATTTGGAGCAAATAATCGAAACAAAGCGATTAAAACTCGTGAATACTAGAATTCGCACTTTCTTATGCAAGTGATGTAAAATCTATACGACTTAATGCAAATATAAACGGTATTAAAACGCAACCTTTTCAAACTTTAAGAAAACCCCTTTTCCGTGTACTCATTACTTTTATATTTTGCTATGTGATTTGTGCTGAGTTTTAGTGGATTTTTATATCCTCTCGGTTTTTAAAATTTGAATAAAGGCATATTAATTATGTTTGACCTTAATCATTCATTTCTCTTTTATATCGTTATTCCTTTGCATTGGAGCGTCGATTAGCATGTTTATGAAAAAAAAACCTAAAACGACAACAATCTTTTGCAATACATTTTTGAACACATTTGATAACGTGACAATGCCAAGAGCATCAAGTCAGTGAAGAACGCGACCGAGCCCAAAATAAATGCAAAATGTATAAATTCACACACGTTTTACAAACATCGTTTCATTGTTTATATTTACTTACTTACTCTCTCCTTGTATCAAAGATGAAAAAAATGACAGCTCCGCCAATAAAGACATCGCAAATGAGGCCAGTCATTTTGTTCTGTCTTTATTGGTAAAGTTGTCATTTAATGTCGTTTTTCACCTTTGACTTCACTCCACTGTGGCTCCTTTGTATTATCTCTCCTTGTATCGTCAGGTACATAAGGCAGAAAAAGAAGAGCTCGCCATCCACACTGGTCTTGTTTATTCTTCTAACTTGACATCTACAATGTTCCCTCTCAACATGTCCTTTTGCATGACTCTTCTGAAAGTTGTTTTTGGTCTTCCACTATTTTTCTTCCTAGATGGTGTCCATCTCCATGCTTGTGGCGGAATTCTGGTCTCATTCATTCTAAGCTCGTACATGTCACAGGTGTCTTCACATCTTTTTTTTCTAATAGTTGTTGTCAGATTTTTAGCGCCAGTTCTTCCAAAAACCTCCTCATTACGTACGGAATCATTCCATCGGATGTTCATCAATCTTCTAAGGCAACTCAGATGGAATGAGGTGAGCTTTCTCTCTGGCGTTGCATTCATTGTCCAACTTTATGTTGAATGTAGAAGGAGAGCACATTGGAACAAAATAATTTGAGCTTTGCTTTCTGACTAATGGTTTTGCTTCTCCATATGGTGTTTAATTTATTCATCGCTGGAGCAGCCTTGCAATATATGTTCTTTATGTATGTCATGCATTCACCATTTATAGTCATTTTGCTTCCCAGGCAATGTTCCCTCAAAGCTGTGCGTGTGTGCACGCGCAAACCACGGAGACGGATGTACATAGTTGAGGAGTATTTACATATACCAACAAAAAACATTTTTTTCTTATCTAACATTCATTGTCATGCACACAGTACACACAATTGGGAATACGTCATCAAACTTGGCACAACACCAAAAAATGTCCGCACACAGACTAGACAAAATTAGAGGGAAATTATTCCCAGGTATGTAAACTTCTCCACTTTTTCAGGTTTGTTCCTTCCAGTGTGACTGGTGTTTCATCACTTAAATTTATCATAACTTCTGTCTCGTTCTTATTTATTTTGAGTCCAAGTTTGGCAGCAAAGTATGCTCAAAGCCACCTGCGTTTTCCTGCATTTCTTTAACTATGCTGATCATCCAAGCAGTCATTATGTCTAATCACTTTATGCCCGTTTTTGTGTGTGTGTGCCTCCTTGGTATAGCAATACATAAGAGTATTGATGAAAGTATGCATCCTTGGCATATACCAGTATTGACTGGGAAAGATCCTGGTTTTTGTTGTAGTTGCATGATTTGCCAGTACTGTACATGATGAATTTTCATGCAAGTTGGTACTGAAGTCTATGATCTTAATTGGTATGTCGTAAAACTCTTAAACGTTCCATAGTGCTTGGTGGTTGACACTGTCAAATGCTTTTTGAAATCTATAAAGTTGAGGATAAATGGGGATTGCCATTCATAGCTTTGCTGGAGGATGTTTCTTAGGATGAATTTCCTGGTGAATACAAGACCTTCCTTGTCAAAAATACAGTCTGTTCCTTCCTTAGAACCCGGTCAACTGCCGATTTGTTTATTTTAAGACGAATGCTGCAAAAGATCTTGCTTGAAACCAATAACAATGTTATGCCTCTCAGTTTTTGCAGTGGGATAAGTCGCCTTTCCTATAATGTTTTGCTATTGTGCCATTATTCCAGTCTTGGGGGTCTTGATTTTTAGCCACACGCAGTTATAAACACATAGTCAGGCTTTCAGATTTTCCTCAGAGGTGGCGTTCATTAGTTCAGTAGTGATATTCTCCTTTTTAGCTGCTTTATCGTTGATGGGTTGTTGGGTTTCTTCAATAGTTATTTCCCTCGGATCTATTGGCAATGTCTCCATTTCTTCAAAAAAAGAGGTCAAACTGTTCTATCACCGGTGGTCTGTTCAATATCTACTAAAAGTGTTCCACCCAACAAGCCTTCAAATCTTCATCAGTAATGAGAATTATGTCATTGGTGTGATTTACTGTCCCTCACCATTATGACCAAAATTTTCTGACAATTTCATTGTGATGTAGGTTCTCATATCTCCTTTATGAACTGCTATTTCTTCCTGTTGATTCTTCCTGTTGCTCTCTCTCTCTCTCTCTCTCTCTCTCTCTCTCTCTCTCTCTCTCTCTCTCTCTCTCTCTCTCTCTCTCTCTCTCTCTCTCTCTCTCTCTCTCTCTCTCTCTCTCTCTCTCTCTCTCTCTCTCTCTCTCTCTCTCTCTCCCTCTCTCTCTCTCTCTCTCTCCCACCTCTCTCTCTCTCTCTCTCTCTCTCTCTCTCTCTCTCTCTCTCTCTCTCTCTCCCTCTCTCTCTCTCTCTCTCTCTCTCTCTCTCTCTCTCTCTCTCTCTCTCTCTCTCTCTCTCTCTCTCTCTCTCTCTCTCTCTCTCTCTCTCTCTCTCTCTGTATATATATGTTTATATGATGCTTTTTTCTCTTCTTGTTTTACATTTGGCCGCCTTGTCTCTTTCTTTCTATTCGTCTTGTAGAGATTGTTTCTGTTCTTTTTCTCTGACCAACGTACATATTCTTACATGCTTTTCTCATATATATATATATATATATATATATATATATATATATATATATCCATTCCATTCTTTTGATGGCTTGTGAGCATATCCAAGAGTTGCAATGGCAATATCTTTATAACTTTATTTTTATGAGCCCACGTTTCTTCCAGGTCAGTGTACAGATCTTGCAACGCTTCAAACTCATGTGTTAGTTTAGTGGTGAAATGTATTGCTGCATTGAGATCTTTTAACTTCTGTATGTCTGGTCTTTTTAAAAATTTAGCCTGGTTGGTACATTTGCTTTCTGAGTTTCAATTGTAGAGTTGCAACAATCAGGTAGTGGTCACGACCGATATCAGCATCTCTGTACACACGAACATCCCTCAGAGAGGATCTGAAGTTTAAAAAAATTAATAATGCATATTATGATCAATCTGATTTATTGTTATTCCATCTAGCGATAACCATGTTAATTTGTGAATGGCTTTGTGCTATAGCATGAAGCCCCAAAATGGTCATATTATGCAACAGACAGAATTCTATGAGCCTTTCACCATTACTGTTCATGGTTCCTACTGCATGTGCGTTCATGGCACGCCCTCTCTCCCCCCCTCACATCTTTGTTATCGTCACTAACCTCTGCATTCATGTCATCCGTTATAAAAGTGATATAGTGTTTAGGGATCTTCTCCAGGACACTGTTGAGGGCGTTATAGAGTTCATACGTGTCTTTTTCACCCTGGTCGTTTGCAGGGATATAGCACTGTACGATGTTTTTATTTACAGGCATTAATATAGCTGTTACATTAACGGATGCCGCCATCTCAACTAGAAGTTTAATGTGTTAGAGTGCTCTTTCCTGCAAGCAGTCGCTGTCTTGTCCCCCTTAAAAAAGGAAGTAAGCCCTTATATAAAAACACAAGCAAGCCACCCGGCAAACGGTCAGACTATAAATTGCATGCCTATGCAACGCACTTCAGACTGGCGACGCGTTGCAAGATAATTTAATGTCGATTCAGCAAAAGTGTGCTTGATCGACCTCGTACAGCTCAGTCAAGAGTTACATTACAGATGCCAGAACTGATAATTTTATGGTCATAACCCATCTGAGAGATTGGTTTCTGTCCGCTGCATCAACACCATGCAACACTGTTGGAAGGAATGACATGTATGTTACTGAAAAGACAATACGACATCGCCTTTCTACAACCAGCTTTTCTCGTCAAAGGCCTCATGTCGCGCAATTACAGGATGCTCCTCTTGAATAATGGAATGGTCTTCCTCAATAGCTCTTGTAAATCTGACAAGATCAATACGGAGAAGACTACGCAGGAAAAGGGGAGGGGGGGAGAGAGGGAGTTCGTACTATTCCGCCAACAAAAATCGAGCACTGGGAAGCTGCCAACGTTATGGGATGCTCCAGACAGACTGAAATCAACAAGACAGGCTTCAATACAATATCATACCAATCAAGAGCAGCATGAAACTGTGTCCAACAGTAACTCCGAATATATATGTATAAAAAAAAAAAAAAGAACATAAATTGTGACATCATCTCATCGTGGGGAAATTCGACCCTGGGGAAAATCATTCACCACTGGCTATCTTTTTCGGCAACTCGAGTGTGATGTTTTTTAAATTCTAAAATTCCTCTTTACTTGTTTTAATGTATTTAATTTTTTTATATAACATAATGATAAACTGATAATAATAATAATAATAATAATAATAATAATAATAATAATAATAATAATAATAATAATACTAATTATAAAATCTATTAATATAGCGCCTTATGCCGAAGTCTAAAAAATGTGATAGAAGCCATTACAAGTTCTTACAAAAGACCAGCATGTGCAGTGAGAGTAGCTGAAAGCTATCTAATGTATAAAGTAGATGGGAGTCAGGCAGGGCTGTTTATGAGTTCTCTTTTGTTTATCACAAATGGATTCAGTTGCAAAGCCGTCATCAAAAAAGAAAAAAAATATAGGCATGTGGAAACTCGAACCAGTAAATCTATCAATGCTTTCATTTGCTGATGATTTAGCTGTATTTGGAAAACCAGAAAGGACCTTCAATATGATATCAACATGCTGAATAATAAATTAAAGAAAAGAGAATTTAAAACTAATGCTAGTAACTAAGAAAGCTAAAACACAACACATTAAACTGGGCAGAGACAAATTAGAACAAGTTCAAAACTACAATTACCTAGGAGTAATGATTAACTGTGGAGGAAACATAAGAGAAGAAATCAACCTGAGAATCCGGGAAGGCAATGACAATATAACTATCTAGGAAAGGCATTTATAGATAAACAAGAATTGTCAACAACCAAAATGGCAATATACAAACACAGTTTATTGTCCTACTCTCCTCTATAGCAGTGAAACCTGGACCTTAGACAGTATGGAATACAATAGAGTACCAGCAACTGAAATGAAATATCTCAAAAAGAGGAGTAGGGACGACACAAAAACCAGACAAAATGAGACACACAGCAATAAGAGATCAAAATCAAAGCAAGGCAGATGGCATGAAAACTAAGATAGAAATAAATCAACTCAGATGGTTTTGGCATTTAAACAGAATGAATGACATTAGAATAGCTAAATCAGTATACAATGCTAAATCCCAAGGAAAAGACCAAAAGGTAGACTTGAAGAAAATGGGACGAAGATATCAAAGAGACAATAAAGCAAACCTTCACATAAGGAAACACAAAATTTCAGGACAGGGCAGCCTTAGTGAAGATAATTTCGGGTCTCTAAACCCATACATCGCAGGTCAAATGGAAACTGATAAAGAAAGGAAGAATAATCAGATGCTGAGCAATTGAGCTAGCTGTGAGACTATACCTACCAGTTTTGTGATTGTCGTTATCATCATCACCATCACCATTTTATCATAATTTATAGACCACAAGGACACCCGTGTCCTTCCTACATAGGGCGAGTGTCACAATTTAAGGGATAATTAATACCTACACAATAACAATTATGAAATCAACGAAACTTTCAATGTGCGCAATCTGTCAATGATTTGCAACATGCTATCGTCGCCAGTTGGCTACTTTGATGATCTGTACACAGGTCTTACACAAATTCGATCGATAAGGTAAAGAAAACTTTTAAATATCTTTGTTAACAATTAAGAAGAAATAGACACGTATTACTTAATTAGTTATGTTCTGATTGGTTCAATTCTGTGCCAGCTACATAGTAAAATCTACGTGAACTACAGTAATATTGTTTCCTCTTACTTGATGTTGTTAGTGATAGACTGGTGAATAGCGGAGGTTAGTTTGTCTGCTAACTTTTACAATTTTGTGTTCTTTTGTTTGTTTGTCTTTTTTCCTTAAACATAATATAGTTTGTTTCTTGTATGCAGCCTTAGATTTCATTTGACGTTAACAAGTTAAACTGCTATACTTTTGTAAAAACATTTAATAGCTGTTATCAAAATTGTGGTCTACATTATGATCTTGTAAAGAATATCATAGTTCATCCTTCTCACAATGTCCAGTGTCTTTTTACGTCAATGAAACAGAGGCGTAAGTCAATACTTCCTTCAAGGATTTGTTCTATTATATGTGTAATTGATAATACTGTATGTGGTTGGGTCGTGGGTGTCCAAAGGCAGAAAATAAAAAGTACTGATCTTTGGAACATAGACATGATAATGAGGGAAAGATTTAGACAGATCTTTTGAATGTAGACATGATAATGAGGTTGAAGATATAGACTTTGGAATGTAGAAATGGCAAGGACATTGAATAATATATAGACTGATATTTTGAATATAGATATGATAATGAAATTGAAGATATAGTCTACATCTTCAGCCTCATCATCAGGTCTACATTCAAAAGATCAGTCTATATCTTGAACCTCATTGTCAAGTCAACATTACAAAGATCACTATTTATCTCTAACGTCATTGCCATGTCTACATTCCAGAGATCACTATACATCTTCAACCTCATTATCATTTCTACATTCCAAAGATCAGTCTATATCTTCAACCTCATTATCATTTCTACATTCCAAAGATCAGTCTATATCTTTAACCTCATTATCATTTCTACATTCCAAAGATCAGTCTATATCTTCAACCTCATTATCATGTCTACATTCAAAAGATCAGTCTATATCTTCAACTTCATTATCATGTCTACATTCAAAAGATCAGTCTAAATCTTTCATCTTATTATCATGTCTATATTCAAAGATCAGTGTATTTCTTCAACCTTATTATTATGTTTACATTCCAAAAATTATATCTTCAACCTCATCATCCTGTCTACATTCAAAAGATCAGTCTAGGTTTTCAACCTCATTATCATGTCTACATTCCAAAGATCAGTCTATATCTTCAACCTCATTATCATGTCTCCATTCCTAAGATTACTGTTTGTCTTTAATCTCATTATGATGTGTACGCTCCAAAAGTCAGTCTATATCTTCAACTAATTGTCATGTCTACATTCCAAAGATCAGTCTAAATATTCAACCTCATTATGATGTGTACATTCCAAAGATCAATCTATATCTTCAATCTCATTATCATATCCCTATTCTGAAGATCGCTATTTATGCTATTTATTTTCAACCTCATTGCCATGTCTACATTCCAAAGATCAGTCTATTTCTACAACCTCATTATCATGTCTACATTCCAAAGATCAGTCTATTTCTACAACCTCATTATCATGTCTACATTCCAAAGATCAGTCTATTTCTACAACCTCATTATCATGTCTACATTCCAAAGATCAGTCTATTTCTACAACCTCATTATCATGTCAACATTCCAAAGATCAGTCTATTTCTACAACCTCATTATCATGTCAACATTCCAAAGATCAGTCTATTTCTACAACCTCATTATCATGTCAACATTCCAAAGATCAGTCTATTTCTACAACCTCATTATCATGTCTACATTCCAAAGATCAATCTATTTCTACAACCTCATTATCATGTCTACATTCCAAAGATCAGTCTATTTCTACAACCTCATTATCATGTCTACATTCCAAAGATCAGTCTATTTCTACAACCTCATTATCATGTCTACATTCCAAAGATCAGTCTATTTCTACAACCTCATTATCATGTCTACATTCCAAAGATCAGTCTATTTCTACAACCTCATTATCATGTCAACATTCCAAAGATCAGTCTATTTCTACAACCTCATTATCATGTCTACATTCCAAAGATCAGTCTATTTCTACAACCTCATTATCATGTCAACATTCCAAAAGATCAGTCTATTTCTACAACCTCATTATCATGTCAACATTCCAAAGATCAGTCTATTTCTACAACCTCATTATCATGTCAACATTCCAAAGATCAGTCTATTTCTACAACCTCATTATCATGTCAACATTCCAAAGATCCAGTCTATTTCTACAACCTCATTATCATGTCAACATTCCAAAGATCAGTCTAAATTTAAAACCTTATTATGATGTCTACATTCCAAAATCAGTCTACGTCTTCAACCTCATTATCATGTCTACATTCCAAAGATCAGTCTAAATCTTCAACCACATTCTCATGTCTGCATTCCACATATCACTATATATCTTCAACCTCATTGTCATGTCTACATTGCAAAGATCACGTTTTAACTTCAACCTCATTGCCACATGTCAACATTTCAAAGAACATTATTTATCCTCAACCTTTTTTATTTTTTTTATTTTCTATTATTTAAAAAAAAAAAATTTGCTCAGATTGGTAGGCGTATATCAAACATCAGCAGATGAACGGCTATTAGACCTTTGCAGATTTGTTATCTAGTCCCATTTCAATCAAATTATATTATATCTTTTTTTTTTCTTTTTTCTTCTTTTTTTTGTGGTCACTCTGCCTATCTACCTACCTATAGCTTCTCCTTCCCCGTCTCTCTCTCTCTCTCGTCTCTCTCTCTCTCTCTCTCTCTCTCTCTCTCTCTCTCTCTCTCTCTCTCTCTCTCTCTCTCTCTCTCTCTCTCTCTCTCTCTCTCTCTCTCTCTCTCTCTCTCTCTTTCTCCCTCTTTAGGTATATTTTGGTTGTTTTTGGTTGTTTTTTGGTTTTTTTAGTTGTTGTTGTTTTTTTTTTGTTTGTTTGTAGTTGTTTTTGTTGTTGTGGTTGTTTGTTGTTTTCTTTTTCTTCTTAGTGGGATATATAGTTCAGTAGGGCTCTGTACTGAAATAACGCTTTCTGTGCACTGTGTCTCTGGGTAGATTAGAGTGCCGGTATCAAGCGTCATCTACATATTGTTTATCCTCAACCTCATTGCGATGTCAACTTTCAAAAGAACACTATACATGTTCAACGTCATTTCCATGTCTATATTCCAAAGATCCTTGCAAATCTTCCACTTAACTGTCATGTCTACATTCCAAAGATCTTTATTTATCTTCCACTTAACTGTCATGTCTACATTCCAAAGATCCTTATCTATCTTCAGCTTAACTGTCATGTCTACATTCCAAAGATCCTTATCTATCTTCAGCTTAACTGTCATGTCTACATTCCAAAGATCCTTATCTATCTTCAACTTAACTGTCATGTCTACATTCCAAAGATCCTTATCTATCTTCAGCTTAACTGTCATGTCTACATTCCAAAGATAACTACAATACTGTTCAGTAGTAGCCTCCGTTAAAATAACCGGTCCACGTGTGAAACAAAACGGTGCATTTGGGCAAAGGTGCATTTGACGTAGTCAAGAGCCATAGCCCATTATTTATATTGCCATTGTTGTTTGGAAATAAACTCTTTTGCTTTGTTAGTTGTTTTGGCTTTGTTTGTTGTTCGTTATTTTGAGGACACGACCCACTAGGCCTAACATCTTCTCATACATCTGTTACATTATTCCCTCACTCAAGACCACACCAAGGGGGTGAGATGGTGAAGACGTTGGACAACAACGAAGGATGTTTTATTGGTGGACACGCGTATCATACAGAGTACGATATCTGTGGGTAAAAGTAACACAAGACCTTTCGCAGATTTCGTCACCCTGATGGCAGATTTCACGTCACCCTGATGGAAGAGAGAGAGAGAGAGAGAGAGAGAGAGAGAGAGAGAGAGAGAGAGAGAGAGAGAGAGAGAGAGAGAGAGAGAGAGAGAGAGAGAGGAGGGAGAGGGAGAGAGAGAGGGAGAGGAGAGGGAGAGAGAGAGAGGAGAGAGAGAGAGAGAGAGAGAGAGAGAGAGAGAGAGAGAGAGAGAGAGAGAGAGAGAGAGAGAGAGAGAGAGAGAGAGAGAGAGAGAGAGAGAGAGAGAGAGAACCAAGATGGCCGCCGTTTCCATGGCAACCGGAAGCGTCAGAAAACATCAACGACATATTTCAACTCAGTACACAAGTTAAATTGATAGGAACAAACGGGAAAAATTTCACTCCAGGACCAATATTACGTTAGCGTAGTAAGGGAAGTACATCATGCTAGACAATTGTTTACAAAACATATTTGGAGTTATCTCCATGGTCTTTAATCGAAGTTCATTTTCCTGTGGGGCTGATGAAGGCGTGTTGCGGAGGAATAATTAATATTATGTCGTGCGTAAGGGGAACTCACAGGCAGTTACTGCTATTAAGGTGCGTGCCCTCAATGTGGGAGAGAATTACATTGAGGGGAAGAAAGGAAGGACATCCTCAATCAAATTATGAAATATTTCATTTTAAGGTAGTGTCAGGTTTCTAGAAGAAGAACGTGTATTTTAAAAGCCCTTGTTTATGAGCCATGTTTGTTCATCTGTTCCGTAATAAATATTATGTAATTAACAAATACGAGTTATCTGCCATTGTCTTTAATTGAAGCTTATTTTCACGTGGCGCTAATAAAGGCGTGTTGTGGAGGAATAATATTATGTCGTGCGTGGAAGGTCAGAGGCAGTTATTTATGCGAATAAGTTTCCAAAATGTGAGATATCTATAATAAACATGGCCTTCACTTGGTCGTATAACTTTCCATATCACTGTTTCTGCATTGGGGTTAATGGATAGCCAGATATGATCATCGACACTCAAGCTCACCGGCTATGTAAGCTATGTAGTGACTTTCCACTTGGAACATCACGGACGATTGATTGGCTATGCTTGTACTCTATACCGTTAGATAATATTGATGGAAATTTTGTTGATTTTGGTAGGATTTTAACATCTTGTTAGGACAGTCCAAAATATGAGAGAGAGATGTGTACTCTATTCTATAAGGGATAGCTGAAATTAGTTAATTAGACTTTTGATATGATCCAAAGATAGAGAGAGAGAGAGAGAGAGAGAGAGAGAGAGAGAGAGAGAGAGAGAGAGAGAGAGAGAGAGAGAGAGAGAGAGAGAGAGAGAGAGAGAGAGAGAGAGAGAGAGAGAAAGAGAGAGAGAGACAGAGAGAGAGAGAGACAGAGAGAGAGAGAGAGACAAACAGACAGAGAGAGACCAGAAAGAGAGAGAGACAGCGAGAAGAGAGAAAGGGAGAGAGAGAGACAAGAGAGAGAGACAGGGAGAGATGAGAGATAGCAGAGAGATCTGAGAGGGGGTGTTTATTTATTCACACCATGCTTGGATTTTAATTTTATAAGGCTAATTATTGTTTGAGAGACTAGAGAGAGAGAGAGAGTATTATATTCCAAGATGGCATTAATGTTTCCATGGCAACTGGAAACGTCAGAAAAAGCATCAACGACATATTTCAACTCAGTACACAAGTTAAATTGATAGGAACAAACGGGAAAAAATTTCACTCCATGACCAATATTACGTTAGCGTAGTAAGACAAGTACATCATGGGACAATTGTTTACCAAAACATATTTGGAGTTATCTCCTATGGTCTTTAATCGATATTCATTTTCCTGTGGGGCTGATGAATTTTCGTGTTGCCTTTGAATAATTAATATTATGTCGTATCGTAAGGGGTCACAGGAGAGAAGAGAGATTAATTTCCTAGAGAGAGAGAGAGAGAGATAGAGATTGAATAGAGAGACAGAGACTTTGTAGAGAGAGAGAGAGAGAAAATCCAAGATGGACGCCGAGGAAAGAGAGAGAGAGAGAGAGAGAGAGAGAATTATATCATGTGCGAAAATGACTAAACAACAGGGGATTCTTGATCATTACAATAATTATTTTTAATACAATAAACATGAATGTTTATAGGATCGTTGAGCGCTAATTCTATGTCAGTGTGCCAACTTGCATATTCTCTCTTAGATTCATTTTTATACGTTTTATGTTTATTAAATTCTGCGCTACAAATATTGTTACTTTTTTATCTAAAATAAAAAAGCACCATCTGTCATTTCTTTTTGCCGTCTTTTTATTTCGCCCCCCAAAATAACATTTAACTACCTATATCATATCACCTTTCATTAGTAATACATTCCTTCCATTCTTCATCTAACTAATATTCGCATTACCATTATAAATCTTGACAATTGATTAGCTTCGAACGCAACTAATGTTATTTCACAATTTCCAAAACTAATCGGTTTATCAAACGTTTTTTTGAAAGTATCATTAAGAACAATGTTATAGCTTTCTTTTCTTTCATATTTTTAACACCATTCTAACCAATGTTTATTCTGGAGTCTTAGTTCTTTTTTTATTAAAATCTAATTGTTCAATAATTTTTGTTCTATTTCAACAGTTTGATTTAACTTTTCTAGTATTTTTTAAACCAATTCTATTATCAAGTATTTTTATTTTATCATCACTCTTACTTTTAGTTTTTAATACACCAAATTTATGAGCATTTATTTTTATATATAGAATATAGATCAATTCTCACGTGAATGAAATCTAATAGTTACTTCTTCACCTCTAAAATTTAATGGAATATGATTTTGGTCTGTAATCTTTACGTTGAAATCTCTTATGTCATTTAATGTTACTGGTAAATAAATAAGATTGGTGGGAGTCTGGATAATTTTATAACCTGGAGAAACTTGAGGGAAAAAAGAATATATAACCGGGATTGTGAACCACTTAAAATTGAATCATTAATAATATTAACGTGAATGAAAATACTATTTATAGCTATGATGTTTACGATATTTTCTGACTCGTGCATTCCTGCTTTATACTCGTCTTCAGTAAATCCTAAAACATTTTTGATGCTATTATTATGTGTAAATTTAACTTTATATCCTTCTTTATATTTAATATAGATTTAAAGGTATTTAAATTGGCAATGAATTGAAATGCATCTTCGTCGTTATTCTTTTTTAACTGTCTTTCTATCTCTTTATTCAAACCATTAAATTCATACGACCCAACAGGAATAATAAGTTCTTTTGTTTTATCCTTTATTCAAGATTCTATTACATTATTATAAGATGGAATGTTTGGGAAACTGTGGTAACTCTCCAAATCCACAAGTGCGATCTCGTATTGCTTATTTGGATTAACTTGTAAATGGAGGATTAAAGCTTGTAGTAAAGACAGATTTATTTCTACTAACTATAATTTGATGATTTTCTTTAGGAGATGTATTCTTAATTAATTGATTAAGTTTTTCAATTATTTCTTTTCCAATTTTATTATCCATTTTTCCTTGGCAAAAAAAGGTCACACATTTTTGGGGAAATAGAAATTATCCAAATTATGTCTGTATTTATCATTCTCTAATGGAGAAGAATTATCTATTGTTAGAAAGTTACAAGGATTAAACCAACAGTATTCACACAGCCTTTTGAACTCATCATAATCCATATCCGTTGAAACATGATCTTGATAAATATGTTGTAGATTTTATTATCTTGTTTGAATAAACATATGAAATTATTATTTTCTCTGATTGTTTGTCGAGGTAATCTAAAATAATTTTGAGATAAATAAAAACAGTGAGTATTTGAATGTCTACCACGTGTATAATAATCATTACACTTATTTTGTTTTTCTAACAACACGTCATCGAATATCATTAGATTTTTATCACTTGATTTTAAATCTTTTGAATCAATTATTTGATTACCATCTTCAAATTATTCGCAGTTGATTGGATTTTTGATGGATTTGTTATTCCTATTTCTTTTATTACTTCATGAGAAATATCTTTTTTTTAATAATACTCTCTCTATTATTAAAAATATTGAATCTTACCTCCTTATCTAAATTATTATCAAACCCACATTTCATTATCTTATATTTTGTTTGAAATAAAGACTTCCCATCAACTATTAATTTATCATAATCTAATAGATCAGGGTTTAACAATAGATTTAACATTAAATTTGTTTTTCCACACCCTGATTTCCCAAACAATTAAACCTCTGATTGATTTCGGTAATATTGGCGAATTATTTCTAGTTGTTTGCTCTTCCCAATCTAGATTAGTATCCATTTTATAAGGAAAAAAATAAAAATATTGTTATAGAAGCATTTTATAGGTCTGAGGCTGAGCGAGATCACCTCCTAAGAATATTATTAGTATAGGATTTTGAGATACTCTGCGCGAGTTGGAGCGGAACGTAGAGGGGTTGTGCGGGATATCTCAACGACTCTTATACCGTAACCGAACCTAAATCCAAACCGAAACTCTAAACCGAAAGTGAGCTCAACATGAATGAGAGAGAGAGAGAGAGAGAGAGAGAGAGAGAGAGAGGGGGAAGGGAGATTTTGAAGAGAGACAAAGATGGGGGAAAGACAGAGAGAGGAGGGAGGGAGAAGAATGGAAATATGAAGAGTGAGAGACAGAGAATGGGAGGGGGGAGGGACGCTTGATCATTTATCTAGATCACGATCTACAAGTAATTTACACAGCCATTTTGAGAACCATTAAATCCAATTAGATTATATTGAATAGAAACGATTATACAAAGACAGCAAATCAAATACTCCAAGAAGAGATGGAAATAATTCAATAAACCAATTCAAGAATGAAAGTCATGACAAATCAGAACAACGTTTGTGAAAATGGTGCGTTAGTAGCTGAATAAAGTAAATCTCTACGTAGATCTACATCTAGAGCTAGCTCTACGAGAAAACGAAAGATGAGTGATCCCTGCTTCTTGTGAAGGTTACAGTAAGGGTAAGCAGTATTGTAGCAGGCTATATCTATCACGAAGGCTACGACTAGACTCGCCTTTAGCCGTCAATAGTAAACCTAAAGAATGATTTACTGGTACCGAGCCGTGTAGTGTACGACAGAGTGGGTCACGGGTCTATTAGTGTACTCA
>JAXRKP010001495.1:25000-42500 GCA_037039925.1 Doris montereyensis | reverse complement strand
GGTGAAAATGAATACAATAATCCTTCAAATTTTATTGCATTCACAAATATGCAAATAAAGGGCAAACAAAAAATGACATACATTAGGAGGAATCAACAATCAACAATCAAACCATGGCAAATTGATGATGATCTGAAAATTACAAAACATTATTAAGAGAATATTATTGGCAACACAAGTCATGGGCTCCAGAGTTTGTTTCGTCTTGCGTTTGATTTATCTAATGGTTTCGTAACTTGTAAAAAGTCAGCAGGTCAGGGGAAGTATAGACGAATGTTCAACAGGGTTGTTTACATGAGACTTCTATGGATTCTATGGCCTGGATTCAATGTTTTGAAGATCAAACTTTTAAGATGGGGTAGTAATGTCAGAATATCTGCACGTGATCTCCAAAGTCGCAGTCCTCCATAATCCAGATCGTCTAGTTCTTGACGATGAAATTGCTTATCTTTTGATCGGTAACACAATAACGACTCAATAATAAGATAAACATTCTCTGCAAGAATAACATGTGTCGTTTGAAATGTGTCTAACACGAGCTTTAAAATGTTCTTGTTGCGATCTGGCTGTGTAATATGCCTTCCTGTGTCTTTCGGGATTTGGAAGATCTGAACACTTATTATATCACAGTAAAGTTGTTTGACCGTGTCAGCAAAGCTTGTATGATTACTGCTACCACCTTGTTAATTTTCCATTAATGAGTTTTCATCCCGGGCAGTGGACAGGTGAGCACCTGTACGGGGAATAGATGATCTCGCCCTTCACAAGAATCCTGCTGCCTTGCAGGCGAGTCTTGTGTGACCAAAGGCTAAGGGAGTTAACCCTGATAGAAAACAACCTGCTGCCTTGCATACCGGTCTTGACTGACCAAAGCCTAAGGGAGTTAACCCTGACAGAAAATTACATCCTGCTGCCTTGCAGGCTGGTCGTGAATGACTAAAGGCTAAGGGAATTAACCCTGACAGAAAATAACAACCTGCTGCCTTGCAGGCTGGTCTTGAATGACTAAAGGCTAAGGGAGTTAACCAGGCCTGGTAGAGGGCCTCAAGGTGGCAGCCTCATCGTCTACCTAGGGCACAGTAGGCTAATCCCCTGCTTATCCAAAACAACCTGATTCAGAGAAGTAAAAGAAATATAACCGTCTTGATCTTTGGAAGACCAACTTGGAAACGAACACGGAATGGGATTTTTGGAACATGGAACGTTATGGCAATAAATGGAAATGAGTTAGAATTAGTTGAAGAAATGGAAAAATTCAAAGTAGATATTTTGGCCATTACAAAAAAAGAAGGACAAGGAATAGAAAATGTAGGACTGAATCATATTTTAATCTTCTCAGGAGTAGATGTCAAAGATAGCTAGAGCAGGAGTAAGCTTCCTAGTGCATAATAGGCATGAAAGCTACTAGAAAGTTGGAAATTTATAAGCCCACGGCTATAAGAGATAAATATTAAACCGAAAGGACGAGAAATTAAATTTTTAATAGCTTATGGACCAAATGAAGACGCAACTAAAGAAGAAAAAGATATCTTCGAAAATGATTTACAAATAGCTGCAGAGAATCTTAAATCCAAACAGGAACTAATGCTTTTAGGAGATTTAAACGCTAGAGTAGGCAACAATGTAGAAACGTCATGAGGAGTAATAGGTAAATAAGGAGAGACAACTTCTCCAAATGGAGAGAGACTCATAGATTTTTGCCTAAAGAATAACATGAAAATAGCAAACACGTTTTTCCTCATAAATATATCCACAAATATACAAGAATAAATGAAGACAGGTGTGAAAAGTCAATGATAGACTACATAACAGTTAGCAGCTCACTTTTTTACAGTACAGTACAGGATGCAAGAGTAAACAGAGGAGCAGAAATATTTAGTGATCATCACTTAGTGATTGCCAAAATGAGATTACTGACTGAGGAAAACAAAAACAGAAAAGGGAAGAGATGAAAGCTACTAAACTCAAAATAGAGGAACTGAATAAACCAGTATTAAAACAGGTATATCAATATAGGATAAAAAGATGTATTAGTGAAAGACAGATGCATCTGAATGATAGCACAATGGAAGAAAAGTGGCAAATGTATAAACAAACACTCCTCAATTGTACTGAAGAGGTCTGTGGTAGGAAACAAATTAAAGGAGATAGGAAAAGAACAGCATGATGGAATGATAATGTCAAGACTAAGATCAAAGAAAAGAAGGATACCTGGAAGAAATATTTGCAAACAAAGAGACCGTGAATAAAAGAACTATCGCCAAAGAGGAAGTGAGGAAAGCAAAACAGGAATAATGGGAAGAGTTTGGACGAAGACTTCAAGAAAGCTATCAAGGAAATCAAAAGCTGCTCTGGGGAGCAATGAAGAGGATGGGAAAGACCAAAGCATGCCCAATACGACAAATTAAGAACACCAAAGGAGAAATAATGAAAGGAGACAGTGAAATCATGGAAACATGGAGAAAATATTTTCAACAATTACATAATCCCTCCAGAACATGTGAAACAAGGAGTTCAGATCAATTAGTAAGAGTATCAAGTAATTCAGAGGAAACAGCTGAAGATGTAGAAATTAAGAAAGTTTATCCAGAAATGGTTATAAACCAAGGTAGAGAGACAGACAAACTACCCCATGCAATATGTCAACAAGCATGGAAGTCCAAACAGGTGCCAGACGACTGGAATAAGGGAAAGGTAGTACCAATACACAAGAAAGGATCAACTATAGAATGCTCAAACTATAGAGGGATATCATTACTTAGTGTACAAGGAAAAGTGTATGCCAGGATTCTGGAAATGAGAATGAGGAAAAGAGTAGAGGATCAGATTGAAGAACACCAGAGTGGATTTAGACCAGGAAGAAATGAACAAGACCACATATTTACAATTAGACAAATAGTAGAAACATTCTTTGAGAGAAATATTGACTTGCACCTGTGTTTTAGTGACTTAGAAAAAAACATTTGACACTGTGAGGAGGGACGAACTATGGCATTCCTTAAAAGAACACAATGTAGAGCAACATTTTAATAGAAGCCATTAAAAGTTTTTACATTAAACCAACATGTGCATTTCGAGTAGCTGGGAATGTATCTGAAGGATATAATGTAGATATAGGAGTAAGACAGTGTTGTATCGTAAGTCCTCTTTTGTTTATCACATGTATAGATTCAGTTGCAAAGACATCCTCAAAACGGAAGAAAAGAATGTAGGTATGTGGAAGCTCAAACCAGTAAATGTATCAATGCTTTCAATTGCCGATGATTTAGTTCTGTTTGGAAAAAACAGAAAGTGACCTTCAGTCGAATATCAACAGGATGAATAATACACTAAATAAAAGAGGAATGAGAGTAAATGCAAAGAAAACCAAAACAATGCTAGTAACTAGGGAAGCTAAAACACAAAATCTCAAATTGGGCAGAGAGAATTTAGAACAAGTTCACAGCTACAATTACCTAGGAGTAATGATTAACTCAGAGCGAAAACTAAGAGAAGAAATCAGCCAGATAATCAAAAAGGCAAGTGCAATATATAACCATCTAGAAAAGACATTTATAGGTAAATAAGAATTGTCAACAAAAACCAAAATGGCAATATAAAACACAGTTTATTGTCATACTCTCCTTTATGACAGTGAAACCTGGACCTTAGACAGTAGAGAATACAAAAGAGTACAGGCAGACGAAATGAAATATCTAAGAAAAGTAGCAGGGAAAACTAAAAGAGACAAAATCAGAAACACAACAATAAGAGATCAAACCAAAGCAGATAGCATAAAAACTAGGATAGAAATGAATCAACTGAGATGGTCTTGGCATAATGAATGACAATAGAATAGCTATATCAGTATACGGTGCTAAAACGTAAGGTAAAAGACCAAAAGGCAGACTTCAGAGAAAGTGGGAAGAATATATAAAAGAGGCATTAAGGCAAAGAAATTTAACTTTTTGGAAGGAAATAGAAAATGGCATCTAAACTCATACACCGGAAGGAAGAATGGGAGCTGATAAAGAAAGAAAGAAAGAGTTTTCCTCACTTATGTTAGAGTTGACACACTGAATGAATGGATATCACTGTCGTTACTTGAGTTGAGGCCGTTGTTTGTTTGTAGAATGTCAGCACATGCAATTTCTTCTTCGTTTTCAATAAAATTGTTTCGTTGTTACTCTTGTTTGATGTTATTGTTTTGAGGTTGTCTCGTCTTATTTGGTTTGGTCACTTCCGTCTGAAGCTGACATGAGTTGAATGATGACCCGTCGACACACTCATGTCGGCCATCTCTATGCCATCAAATCGAAGAACGAGGGTAGTGCGCTCTTTATTTCCATCTCTTTGAAGGAGGAGAGGTGAGATTTGTCTAAAATGCTGTTGATAAGACATTTCAAACATCGGAAGTCCGCTAACTGGCATATTGATGTCGTTCAACCACAAAAGAAGCTTGAAATCATGAAAAAGGCGAGAGCTCGCAAGCTCACGTCTCTCCTGCTCGGTAATCAAACTTGAAGCCTCATGGTGAACTGAGTTGAAAGATATCGTTGCTTTTTTCCTGACGCATCCGGTTGACATGGAAACGGCTGCCATCTTGGATTTTACCCCAAAATTTCAATAAAGTTCAATATCGACACTTCTACATTTTTCAACAAATTTCTATCAAACTGAGAACACACCTTCTTTGATACAATGTCTAAATTTGATCACATTGATTTTTGTTATATCAGTCATTTTTGTTTTGATGAACTTTTGAAAATAAACCAAAATATACAAAAATATTATGCAAAAAATCAATGTTCATAAAACTATACTACATATCGAATAAAATATCTTTCATACCATATATCATGTTGAGAAATTAAAAAGTAAAAAGAAAATAATGAACAAAAAACGACATTTTGAGAAAATCATATTTTTCTATTTTCTTCTCTTATTTGAATATATTTTTCTTCCATAAACCTAAGAAAAGAGTAGGATAATACTTTGAAATATGATGAAACATTGAGAGGCTCTCAACTACTTCTTATCGACACTGTTTAACTGCCCCGCACCTTTTTACATATTTCGGGATGGTGCGCATAATATGTCACAATGTTTTCGGACGATCTGAGGCCCTGTTCATAATATATCATCAAAAGAGATTATTTTGAAAATCATTTATTGTGCCAATCAAAATGAGTGCAAACTTGGACTACTTAAGATAGTATTTCTGACTTTTATCGTACAATAGGTGGGTTGAAAGATAGGCCCGTGTCGTTTCTAAAACAAATCCTATAAATTCAAAGAATCGAAACTGAGCTTCTTCTATGATATCATTGTGGAGGGAAAAAACTGCTCTATCCATTGGTCTGATAGATTAGATTTGTCCCACTTTCGGCAAAAATGGCTTTCCCAGGACACCCCCCTCACCCCCACCTTAAAAGCACTGTCAGCAACAATCGCGGATGCGGTAGCAGCAATAACAACCTCCCCCCTTACCCCCCAAAAAAGAGAAAACAAATAGAACAGAGAAAAGGATAACCCCTTCCGGCAAAGAGAACCCTCAAAAATAGAGCAAATTAGAGGGATCCCAAAAAACAAAAAACAACCCCCTCCCCTCACAAAACCACAACCAACAAAACACACAATAATAATCATCACCAACAACAAAACTATAGACTTAGATTTTAACCCAAATTATATCTCAACAGTACAAGGCCATCAACAAGAATTTGACGGAGCATAACCTTTGATTTCATGTTTGTGTAGGCGTGAGTCATGGCTTTTATAACTCGAAAATGTGATGTCATCATGTGCACACTTGAACCTTGAACCGTCTGAGGGCTTCACTTGCAAGTAAATACATCGAAACAGTAACAGCCTACGTATGAATACACCCGTACTTTTTTGTTCACCGCCTGTTACGGTTCACAGATGTTATCTAACAGTACAGACCATAATTATTATTCCCCTAACTCATTTGGACCATTGTTTCGAAAATGTCATAGGCGTACATATTTTGCAAGGTCCATTGCACAATTAATTTCAAAATATTTGCTTGGTTATATCCTTTGAATGTCTTGGCCAGCAACGTGGTGACTTTTGAAGGGTAGGCCTAGATCTTTTAAAATTTGATTTGATTTACCCACATTTACAACTAAAGTGATCTCGGGGGTTTTGGTAGGATTTTAAATTTTGTCCAGACTGCCCTGTAAACAGCCAAGGGATCTTAACGCGTACAGAGTATTGTGATCTGCACACGGGACCTCCTTTCTATCGTCGGTCTTCGATGGGGTTAGGTGTCGATCACCTACCTGGACAAGGAAGGGGAGGAGGAGGGGGGAGAGGGGAGATATTGATAGGAAAAAAACTGGAGAAAATTGTTCAATTTGTTGGGTCTCGAACACACTATCTTTTGGTTGAGATGCCGACACCTTGCCCCTGGATTACAGAATTCTCAGGCCTAGATTGACAACGTCATCAGTAGCGCCGCTTTTTACATTCGTATTGTTTTGTGGTCGTAGGATTTTGTAAATGTACAGGTATACATGTACATGCATGTGTATTTCTTTTATTTTGAAAATAAACATAGATCTAATGTACATGTACGAACGTAAATCTAATGGTTTATATAGTGAAATTCTTAATAGCCATACGGACTCATGTAATCAACGTTGTTAATACATTATGCATTAAGCCAACATTCAAACAGTTAATCTTCAATTCAAGTTTAAATTGAGGTTTGAGGTGAGATAAAAACCCAGTCAAGGCCGATTGCTTCAATGAATGGAGGGAATTTACATTTGAGCAGTGGGATAGGCTACCGATGATGCAGACTGATACCGTTACCTTTATCATCTTATTAGACATTGTAGAGATTAGATCTAATGTTAATCTCTTATAATATTGCGTGATATCGATTGAGGCTGTGCGGTGCGATGTTGTTAGTGGTTCTTTATTGGAAACACTTAACAAATTGATTGACTTGTTTAAAAAATAGTGCGGGGAATACCTAATATTCATTCATAGAATATATCTTTCTTTCTTTCTTTATTAGTTCCCGTTCTACCTTCCGGTGTACGAGTTAAGATACCCGGAATGATCTTTCTCCAGTCTAGCCTGTCCTAACATTTTTTGTTTCCTTCTGTGAAAGTTACATTTTACTGCTATCATGCCTCTTTTAACTATTCGTCCCATTTTCTTCGAGGTCTACCTTTTGGTCTTTTACTTTGGGTTTACCATTGTATAACCTACCGATCTAGCTATTCTCTGCTTCATTCATTCTGTTTACTTGCCTAAACCATCTGAGTTGGTTTATTTCTATCTTAGATTTAATGCCATCCGCTTTGGTTTGATTTTGATCTCTTATTGTTGTGTTTCTTATTTTATCTCTTTGAGATATTTTATTTCAGCTAGTTGTACTCTATTGTATTGTCCACTGTCTGAGGTTCAGTATATTTCATACAGTAGTTTGTCTGCATCTCGTCCCTTGGTTGTTAATCATTTCTGGATAAATTTGATCTGCTCCTGGAGCTTTTCCTAGTTGTTTTTTTTTGTGTATAGCTGTTTGAATTTATTCCATTGAGATATCTACATCTTCAGTTATCTCATCTGGAATATTTGTTATTCTTACTGGTTGATCTGTATTCCTTAATCCACATGTTCTGTATGGATTATGAAAATGGTGAAAGTACTTTCTTCATGCTTCCATAACGTCTTTGTCTTCCTTCATTATTTCTCATTTGGTGTTCTTACTTTGTCTGATATGGCATGCTTTCTCATGCTTTTCATTGCACCACAGAACAGCTTTTGATTTCCTTGGTAGCCTTCTTGAAGTCTTTGTCTAAACTTTTCCCACTGTTCCTGTTTTGCTTTCCTCACTTCCTCTTTGGCGATAGTCCTTTTACTCACATAATCTATCCTATCTTCTGGCCTTTTTGTTTATAAGTATTTCTTCTAGACTTTCTTCTCTTCTTTGATCTTAGTTTTGACATTTTTTATTCTACCACTATTTTCTTTTCCTATCTCCTTCTTACAACTGTGCAAAGTGTTTCCGTGTACAGTTGCCACTTTTCGAAAACTGTGCTGTCTTTCAGATCAACCAGCAAAAATTCATTAGTCTTACTCCATATGAAGAAGTTGCCTCTCCTTCGTTACCTATGACTGACCAATAATTTCTGCGTTATTGCCTACTCTAGCATTTAAATCTCCTAAAACCATTATACCCAGGTCTGATCTTAGATTCTCGGTAGGCATTTGTAAATTGTTTTCAAATATATTTTTCTTCTTTGATGGTATCTTCGTTTGGTCCATACGCTATTTATAATTAAAAATGCTTTTCCTTTTGGTTTAACATTTACCTCTAATAACCTCGAGCTAATAAAATCCAACTGTCTAGTAGTTTTTCTCATGTCTTTTATGAAATACGAGTCCTACTCCTGCTCTAGCTTTATCCTTTCTATCTGCTTCTGAGAAGATTAAGGCATAATTTGGTCCTACATTTTCTATTCCTTGTTCTTTTTTCTTTGTTTTTGTGATAGCCAAAATATCTACTTTGAATTTTTCTAATTCTTCAGCTAGTTCTAACTCTTTTCCTTTCATTGCTCTGACATTCCATGTTCCAAAAAATCAAAATCTGTGTTCGTTTCCACGGTAGTCTTCTGAAGCTTCCATCCGGGTAAAACATCTTTATTTCTAACTCCATCGATTGGTTTTGGGAAGCAGGTGATTAGCCTACTGTCATCTCAGGTCTCCGGATGGATCTTTCTTCCTTGAGCTGCCCCTACCGAGCCTTGGTTTGGTGAGTTTTTATCGGGGGGTTAGACTGCCTAGCCTTTGGTCAGGCAAGACCCACCATACAAGGCAGCAATATGTGATTTTCTGTCGGGGTTAACTTATCATTTGAAAGATCTTGGTTGGGACATTACAATGAATTCGGAAATTCCGTGTTTTCGTCGAATATCTATTTTCAATATAAAATTATGATTTTGAATGCATTTCATCATTTTTAAATCACGAAAACACCCCCCCTTGACAAACACATGTCTTTTATTTATGATATATGTTCGTTCAACACGATAGGAGATAAAAAAGAAGAAATAAATTTAAGTCAAATGAATCAGTACATGCAACGCAAAACAGTTGTAAATGACTTTCTCTTTACTTTTTTTTTCTTCATTACTGTACATTATGTTTGTTGGTTTCGTTGGCTTTTTTGGTTTTGACAACCACTATACAGTATGCATTACACTACCTGGTGTTTTCCTCAACCATAAAAGGAAAGCAAGGGTGATAAAAAAGCGTATCATGTCGCTTTCTTTGTGGTACACCTATGCGATCCCTGTCCCATCTTGTTTCTCAAAATACATGTAACCTCTAACTCTCCCCGCCCACCCACCCCCTTCCCTGTCCACGCCCATTTGCCAGGGAGGTTCCATTTGCGGCAGTTCTCGCCTTGAGAAGGACGCTTGCTCTAGTAGTCTTTCCAAAGCACCATACCACGATGGCGATTATTTCAGGGTTTTCCGGGCAAAAGAGCGACTACGGTGGGACATCCAAGCATACTACGTCACCACTTCATGTGTTTAGCTTAAACTAGTTTTGACATCAGCAATTATAGCGGCACCCCCACGCGCGCGCTATTCACAACTCCTCTCTCACTCTACGCAATCATGGGCGAATGGAACCCAGGCGGATGTGTAATGTGTTGTTAGATCTACCTACTTACCTACTGCATTGCACTGCAGTTAACTACAGTAGTAGCCTTTTTACATGCTGTGGGTCCACATTATATTGTCAGGCTTAACTTTCCCCAGTTTTGGTAGATCTACATAACAATCATGTACTTTACATCGACATTGGTTGCAATGGGTTTCATTTAAGATATAAAGCTAGAGTCTCTCCAAAGTGAAGACATCTGTACAGCAGCCGTAGAGAACAAAATGTATAGATCGAGATCTTCTCCCCCCCCCCCCCACCCTCAAACTAAACTTACAACAGTACTATATTCGATTCCATTGTAGGAAAATTAATATATATATGTGGTGCCATTCACGATGACTTCCTATCATAAATAAATACAAAGTCACAAAAACAACAACACAACACAAAACACACACACACTTTACTCACCACACACATACCCATTTTTACACAAAAGCCAACAGCAACAAAAACAACAACTCAATACACACACATTTTTATAAGCACCAAAAAAACTCATATACAATATATTTTTTGTATTTCCCATACTTTCATACCAGCAGTCACCAAATAGTTAAAAATTTTTGACAGCAAACACTAAACCAGACATACCATCCCAAGTAACTACCGCCTCAATAAAAGTACATGTCATCCTAGCAGTATTAACTGGGGAAAAAGACATGGCAACAAAATCCAGCCAGGTGGCTGGATTACAAAAGAATTGTAAATACTTGGTCGCAGAGCGGAACTATTAAAAAAATCACTGGACCGTTTGACTGACGCGAAATCAGCAATTTTGACAAGGGGTATAGCAGTTAACCTTTGGAATATAGCATCCCCTCTTTGGTGAACGATCATGTATGGACTTTTTGGATGTCCTCTACTTCTAGGCACACTGTGTAAACACTTGGATTTTAAATATCTGTTTGTTCTTACTTGGGGGGTGGGTTGGATAGGACATTATGAATGTCCACATTAACATCGCTGTGACTCAACGGAGACATTTCCATGTCCATCTGAAGGAAGGTGTCTAAAGTGGACATTAACTGTCCCCCCACCCCTTAGTCTAACTTGCCCATTTTCAATCTGATATCCAGAAGAAAAAAATAAATTAACTGTAAGCGGACCATAAACTGCTGGAGGGCCTCTTATCACCCATCAATGTGTTTGCCAAGTACACTGCAAGGGTGAAAACTTTATATGTACGCTTTTGTTGGTTGTTTTTTAGCTTGTGATGTTTTATCATGTTTGGTGTTTGTAAATTATATTTCTTTTCTGTATGAGTTATTGCATAGCCAAACAAATTATATCAAGAGTCTCGGTTTTTGTTATGTGTGGCAGTTGCAACATAATTTGGCAAAGAAGTCAAATTTATCTGCTAGCCTTGACCTTAAACCATTTTCTTCTGTCTTTCATTTAGGACACACAATTGAATTGCTTTTTCTCAAATTACAGTTACACACACACATGTCATCAACACATACACACACAAACACACACACACACACACGACTCTCTCTCCGTCGTTTGATGTCTCTTAAGAACTCTCTCTCTCTCTCGTCTTGCTTTCTCTCTCGGCTCTCTCTCTCTTAACTCTCTCTTATTACCGTCTCTCAGGTTCTCCTCCCCCTCTCTTCTCTCCTTGTATGTTAAATCTCAATAGGCAATCAATAGGCCAAGGGCAGTATATCATTATGCATATGTTGTGCTAGCAACAGCCAAACATTTTTGGGTTGCTGTGAGGGAGATCTGATCAATCATTGCAAGCCAACAAGTGGACACACAATCTGACTGGTAGAGTATATGAATACTGTAAACTGTAAGTGAAGTTACTGAGTAACCGTCACAATGGTGGGGACGGATCTACTTTCCTTTACAGACCACTGATAAATCATTCAACACTGGAGAGGCGCCATAGTGCCAAGGGATCAGAATTAGAGGCAGCATGGCATAAATGCTATCTGTACCAACTTAAGTCAGTAAAAATGCAGGCAAAACGTCTTTGATTGATGCTCTTCGCCCTTATTGTTCATTAAAAGGTGAACAAATTTGAAAAAAGATTATTGATTCTTCGAAAAATAAATGGAAAAGAGAAATGAATGTAATTGTATGGGTTGCTTCCCTTCATAACATCGTTTTCAAAAGGTGACCTTGACAGTACTGAAAACATGAATACCCCCCCCTGTCTCTGTCTCTGTCTCTGTCTTTGTCTCTGTCTCTGTCTCTGCCTCTGTCTCTGTCTGTCTGTCTGTCTCTGTCTGTCTGTCTCTCTCTGTCTCTCTGTCTCTCTGTCTCTGTCTCTGTCTCTGCTCTCTCTCTCTCTCTCTCTCTCTCTCTCTCTCTCTCTCTCTCTCTCTCTGTCTCTCTCTCTGTCTCTCTCTCTCTCTCTCTCTCTCTCTCTCTCTCTCTCTCTCTCTCTCTCTCTCTCTCTCTCTCTCTCTCGCTTTCTTTCACTCACTCATGTAAATTCTTCTTCAAATTATATTCTTCTCATTTGAACTTAAACTTCGAAAATGGACTTTAAACCACAAGTTATTAGATCTATGTGTCAATCACATTTTAGTTTTAATTATGTATAAATTGTACTGGCATGTTTAATATAAACATCTAGTCAAAATACCCACAACATTTGAGGGCGAAATCAGATCACAGTAACAAAAGTAGGTCAGTCGGGTGTGTTTATACAGGTCGGCCTACTAAACTACTCAGCGGCGAAAACGAATTTCCTTCGGAATGATACGCATGTGCTATATCTACCTATATTATTATTATTATTATTATTATTATTATTATTATTATTATTATTATTATTATTATTATTATTATTATTATTATTATTATTATTATTATTATTATTATTATTATTACTATTATTATTATTATTATTATTATTACTATTATTATTATTATTATTATTATTATTATTATTATTATTATTATTATTATTATTATTATTATTATTATTATTATTATTATTATTATTATTATTATTATTATTATTATTATTATTATTATTATTATTATTATTATTATTATTATTACTGTTATTATTATTATTATTACTATTATTATTATTATTATTATTATTATTATTATTATTATTATTATTATTATTATTATTATTAATATTACTATTATTATTATTATTATTAATATTATAGATATTTGACTTGATTTGATTTACCTACACAACTAAGGTGATCTCGTGGGTCTTGGTAGAATTTATGTTTTTAGATTCCCAGACTGCCTTGTTGACAGCCAGCGAATATTTAAAGAAAGAACTCGAACTCAAATCCTTTTTTGATTAATCAATCAATGTAATACCTACGAATTGTAATCTACCGTATACATATAAGACAGCATACACCCGCATGATTTAATCACAAATATGTTCCTAAACGTAACATGCGTTACAGTGGCAATTGCCAGTCAATGTCTTAATGGTCATAATACACAGCTGTGCGCAGTAGGCGTATATCCACAACAACCGGTTTGCATAATATTGATTTTACAGCAAACGCGTAGACAGAGCTGTTTTTCTATCGAATGATCATCCTCAAATGTGAGATGACGTTGCTATGTCTATGTCTCTTTGTTTATAGGCTGTTTTTGGTTTTTGTTGTTGCTTTGATTTGGGCTCGTTTGATATTAAAAAAAATAATTGAGGTGAGTGGGGTTTCAGGGCTGGGGAGGAGGTGGTTTTAGTTTTAAATTTCGTATTGGAGGCGGGGGGGGGGGGGGGGGGGTACATGTTTTGGTTTTTATTTGAAGGAGGGGGCTGTTGGTAGGCCCCCTTTTTTCTTTTTTTTTTTTTTTCTTCTTTTGGGTTTAATGTGGAATTGGACTGTTTAAAGATATTGTTTTCTTCATGATAATTTGATTTTGTATATTCTGATCTGTAGTTGTATGTTGTTGTTGTTGTTGTTGTTGTTGTTGTTACTACTGATACTGCCGCTGGTCTTTCATCTGTTAAGCTCTCAAAAGAACAATATTGGTATTATTACATTTTAAGAGTCTTGATGCACATGGATTAGGCAAGACAGAAAATCTAGGCTAAGTAAATCGACCATGAGTCGCGTCAATTTGACGGGGGAAAGAGATCCACGTTGACAAGTTAATGCAGACCGTCTTTCTCACTAATACTGCTACATGTATTAGGAAATGTTTTGAGTTTTTATTCATTCGTTAAGACATGCGTATAAGATTTATAATTGTGAATTTGTATGGCTCTTCTCAACTAATGTCACTGTGTAATTATGTTCTTTATGATGATATAAGTTATTATAAAAATGCTGACGTTTATAGACAAATTAATACATACATTCTGATTCAAAGATAACAACAGTGTACGAGCACTGATCTCTTATAAAACGAAATGTGTTTGGATAGCTGTAATTTTATTATCTCAGACAACGATAACGGTATGACTTCATATGTATAACATTAACAAACTTGGTCGCTATCTCATAAGTATTGGACACTATGTACTCTGAGTATTAGATCTACTCTTAGTCAAAAGTCATAAAATCAAAGATCAAAAATGGAAGCTACGCTGGCACTTACTAAGAACAGGGGACGCAATTCCGGCACAAACAGCAATGCACGAGCAGTTTGAAAAGGGTACAAAATACAAAGGAAGACCCCCAACTTCACAACCAACGATACTAAACCAAGACCTAAAACACCACAAGAAATAAACCAAAACAAAGATTCAAGCTCTGCTATCCGAAGATGAACAAGTGGCATTGTTACCAGCACAGCTCTAATCAAGAAACGACCTAACAGCATGAAAGAACCTAGCACATGGAGACTAGTGACAAAAAACATATCCAGAGATGTGATTAATACCACTACACTAGCATACACAGTTTAAGGCAAGTATCCAGTGTGACTGCGATGCTTATATTATATTATAATATAATATATCTAGTCATGAGCATTTCTCTTCAAAACAAGTAACTGGATGCATGGGCACTGGACACCGTCGTCCAGTGGCGGATGCAAGGGCGGCCTCAGAGAAATGTCTTATGAGCCCCGAGTTTATCGATAAAACGTATATCTATAATAGGGGGACTCGGTAGTCAGTGGTAAGGTGTCGGCCTCTCAACCCAAGGTCGTGGGTTCAAACCAACGGTTGAATAACTTTCTCGAGTTGAGTCGAGTAAAGTCTAACTCTCAATCCCCTGGCCAGGTCTAGGTAGGTAGATCGACTGCTAGTCCGTTCAAAGACGGGCGGTAACAATGTTCTAGGTCACGTGTGCAGATCCCAACACTCTGTGCACTCAAGAGATTAAAAAAGCAGCACATTGTTATTATTCGGCATTATATTTCAATTTGAAATAGTCTGTCTTTTCCTGATGTTATGAGAATGGACAGAAAATGTAGAACGATATCCCGTGAAATGTCAAATATCTCTTCGGATTGCTAATAATGAGAGGTGAAAGTGGAAAAAAAAGAAATGACGTCCGCCAATAGCTTATGCATTCCATGTTCATTAAGAACGTTTTGATACAATGTACATGCATCCAACTATTGTTGTAAACAGTTTCTTAATAACTGGCCTACTGAGACAGAGCTTATCTTGAATTCTATAGCATGAAGCATAACAGGACCAGATGATAATACCACCCCTGCCTTGGCAGTATGTCAATCTGTCGCATGTATTACTCGAATCAGATGCTGGTACTCATTATCATCCAGGGCGAGCTGGGGAATTCATGTTCTGTGTCTTTCCCTGATCGGTCCACACCTGAGCATTTTCAGTAAACGGGGCGTACGAACAAAACACGTCGTTCGAAATGCTCTGGTGTGACGTGTTTCTAAAAGTTGTTGTTTTTTGTTCGTTAAACAGCTACTTTCTTGTACAGCGGTCCACATTTGGATCCAAGTATGTATCGCTGAAAAATGCCCAAGGGTGGACCGACCACAAGGAACACAGTGTCCTATCAAGCATTGCAAGGATTCAAACCCAGGTCCAGCGACGCAAAAACCGTTTTTGTAAAAAGAGAAGAAATGGGAGGCAGACATGTTTTCTGATGAAAAGAAACTTATTTGCTACGGTTGACTTAACAAATGGGTCTTCCTTTCAATCCCTAAAAAAATAAATCCCTAAGAAATAGGTCACGAAATGTCTTGCATAAGCGTCTCATTTTTTTGTAACACAACGAGCAGATGATATAATTGAGATTGCATTCCTGTAAATGTAATTCTTACATATGTAACAAACTCCTTTATTATGTACAATAACGATAGAAGGTTGCTGTGTTTGATTTCATCAAAATGAACGACCTTATTGGGTGTTTTGTCTTGCTATTCTCTTTGTCCGTGGCCAATTGTATAGTAAAAATAACAACAACAACAATAACAAGATCAAAAAGAAACCAAACAAACCTTCCACCTTTCCCTACCTCCCTAAATCAAAATCCCACTCATCCCCTTCCCACAACAAACCCATACAAACATCTCACAAGAAAACGACCAACAACAAAAAAGAAAGAAACGAAGAAGACAACAACAACAACAACAAAAAACAACAAAAAACCTAACAAACAACAAGGAACGACACTCTGTCCTAATAGATGCAACAATTTCAACAACAACAACAATAACAGCGCCAACAACAAACAATCATCCCAGGTTTTCCAAAATTATGTTTGTTTTGATTATGTAATTCTTATCACTCTAAAATTATATTATTAAAGCTTATAAAGCTAATGTACACAAAATAATATCTTGATAGAAACGATTTTTTGTTCAAAAGCTCTTTAAATAATAATTAAAAATTAACCCGAGTTGCTGAAAACACCTAAAACCTCTATTGCTTAATTTGTTTTTTTGTTTTTTTTGTTTTTTACCTCGAGCTGCACAGATTTTGAAACTGGGTTACTTTTTGTATATTTATATAACGTCCAAATTTGCATTTGTGCAGTTATATAAAAGTCTGCACAGTAAGGCGTAACGCACACAGCCGTGATCTGACGGCATTTACTGTGCCGTTGAGTATTTAGAACACAACATTACATCAACATACCGAGCACGCTGTGTCTGAAGTTTGGAACATTTCCCAAGTTTTTGTGGTGGTACTGTTTTCTCGGTGATGTTTCATGCATTCGATGGATGTTATTATTCAAGTGCAGAGATGCTTTAATTTACTAAGATGTGTCACTAGATGCTGGAATTTACTCCACAAATTGTGTCAGAGCATTTTGTGCATAACAATATTTCAACCATTGCATCGTGTATGCTGGATTACAATTCACTATCGTGGAAAAAAACAACAACCCACACGAACAGATGGATCACACTCATCTGACTTGTTCCTTTTCATGCTTAAAGGCATATAATCTAGATCTACACTCGTTCTCATCGCAACAACACAAAAAAAAAACGTAAGAAATTTTTTTTTTTGACAATGTGACTCACTCAACGTGGCAGAAAGTAGTTAGTATGGAGATGGACTATCCCTCTCTCTCTGTCTCTGTTTGTCTGTCTGTCCGTCCAAAAGTCTGTCTGTCTGTCTGTCTGTCTGTATGTCTGTCTCGCTCTCTCTGTCTTTGTCTCTCTGTCTCTGTCTCTATCTCTGTCTCTGTCTCAGTCTGTCTGTCTGCCTGTCTGTCTGCCTGTCTGTCTGTCTGTCTCTCTCTCACTAATCTCTCTCTCGACTCTTATCATCATCAATATCATCATCATCATCTCTCGTCATCATCTCTTTACATCTCTCATCTCTCTCTCATCTCTCTCTCATCATCATCTACTCTCATCTCTCTCATCATCATCAAGGGCTCTCTCTCTCTCTCTTTCTCTCTCTCCAATTGTGTAACACCTTGAT
>JAXRKP010001495.1:7500-20000 GCA_037039925.1 Doris montereyensis | reverse complement strand
ACATTATGGACACACTATGGACACACTATGGACACACTATGGACACATTATGGACACACCACATGGACACACTATGGACACATTATGGACACACTATGGACACACTATGGACACATTATGGACACACTATGGACACAGGACACACTATGGACACACTATGGACACAGTATGGACACACTATGGACACACTATGGACACACTAGTGATGCAAAGAAAATAGCCCTGTTACTCCACTATGCGGGTGATGAGGTGTTCGACCTTGTTGAAACCTTTACAGCTGAGCAACGTGGTGAGGAATAGATTACATTACTCTCAAAGGTTCACTCACTACAATGTTTTACAGCAAAGGTAAACACAGCCTAGCCTACGAATCGTTGAAATATAGAAAAATGGTTCAACTAGCAGATAAAACCATAGAACAGTTTCACATACGTCTCAGGATGCAAGCTAATCGTTGTCATTTTTCAGATATAGTTCGTGAAATCCTCTCACGAGTTATTGAAGATATCACATCTAGTAAAGTGCACAGAAACACTTTGAGAGACAATCTTACTCTATTTCATTTACCTCTAGCCAAGACAAAGGAAATTGACTCAAAAGACAGAAGAACTGCATCGTTAATTGAACAAAAGCAAACAGTAAAGAGCGGTGCATAAATCAAAAGGTCTACTAGACAATTTCACCAAGGCAAACAAAGCATAACGACTCAAAGTCAAAGCAAAAGCAGGCACGAACTTCACAAAAAAGCAACACAAAGGGTGCAGTGCTGAACGATCACAAAGGGATTCTACTTGACGGAACTGTGGTGGTAGATTTTCACATACAAATTATAAATGTCCAGCAAAAGGAAAGACATGCAATACGTGATCCAAACTTAATCACTTCGTATCTGTCTGTCGTTTTAAACCAAATAACAAACACGCCAGAGTAGAAAATTATAAATGCAGATGAACATGAAGACATCGTTTTCAAAATTGACAACTACAATCGGACGCTTCCTATTGTAACAGCAAAACTGAACAAGTCTCCTGATTAAGTTTGCCATTGATAAAGGTGCATCTGAATCAGTAAACATTATCACCAAAGAGACTTACGACAGTTTGAGCTTTAAACCACGTTTCTCTGTCAGCACCACAGCAACATACTCATGTAATTCCTTCAACACATTGAATGTGGCAGCAACTTTTATAACAGATATGTCATATGTCGGTAAAAGAACCAGAACCCGATTCTATGTCATTAAAACCACAAATGGGTTAGTGAACGGAAACTTACTCTCTTCTGAAACGCCCCAAGTATTGACAATAATTCCATTTCCTTTGTCAACCTCAGTGCCAGATGACATGTTCGACGATATTGGAAACATAAAAGATCTCAGCTTTAAACTCCATATCAATGAAAGGGTCATGCCGGTCTCGTAGACTGAGGAAATAGGGTCAAACACAAAAAAAATGTGTTGGTTCGCAGTCACCGAATAAAAGTTATTAGGCCAAGTTCTTGGCAAATATTGTATTTCATCAGAACCCCTTAAAGCGAAAACTATCAATGATGCAATAACACCAAATTCAGTAGCTGTACTTTGCTCGTTCTTAGAATGACTCAATATGTATTGTGATTTACCAAGAACTATTCATCAACTACAGAGCCATTAATTTTTGTTAACTAGAAGGAAGCAGGAATGGATCTGGGAAAAGCTCAAGATGAAGCTTTCAACGAGCTTTAATCCGTTCTCACTCAAACCGATGCCACTTCCTACCTTGATTCCAAAAAAGAAGATTAGTATAATTGTTGATGCTATCTCAAAAGGTCTTAGAGTAATTAATCCTCTCACAAGATTGACGTGTTGTACGTTATGCTAGTAGAGCACTCACTGATGTGGGAAAGGAATACTCACAAACCGACTGGAAAATAATGGCGGTCGTATTTGGGATAGAACATTTTCAACTATATCTATATGGTACCGTTTTCCCGTCCCCACAGATCACAAACCTCTAATTGGTATAATGAACACGCACATACCATGTACAGCGTGAACAGAACGACGGAAATTACGTCTCATGCCGTATGAATTCAAATTGATTTACAAGCCTGCTCTAGATGACCTCAATCCTGTCGATTTCAATTGGATCCATTGATTTTGCAGTACCGTTGCCATCAGAAGAATATCCCTTAATTTTGGTTGACTACGTCAACAAGTAGTAAAGATACGACCGCTAAAGTGGCATACATGTATTTGCGAGATTTAGTATTCCATGGTGTTTCTTTGAAGTCTAGAGAACAATATGTGCGAAATTCGACCTTCCGCACTACGTTCAAATGTTCACATTTTTAGACAAATTTCCAGCGAGTATAAACAATATAATTTCTATGAGACACTCTCGATGTCATCCCTCCACAAGAAGACCTTCACGAAGCGTGCCGAAGACATCTATGGTCTCAACGTAGAAGTGTCACAACATATTTTTTAGTAAGGTGGTAGCGGTGGTGAAAAAAGAACATCACGGTAGCTGGATATCACCATCAACAACACTGAACCGCTAGACGTCACCGTTAGTTTTGACGGAACAAGGATGACGAGGGGCCATTCGTCTCTTATTGGAATTAGATGTGAACAATGTTTTCTGACGAGTCGGTTTATAGCGTGTATGCTCAATATTTATCTTATGCTTCTTGTTATTCAAAGGCAGAAGGAAAAATGGAAACCTTACTGGCAATGCCATAGACAAGTTATGTAAGCATTATGCCAGAGCTATTCGTGGGCACGACAACATTGAAGACATGAAGACAGTAATTTTTGCCAGCTTGTACCATGCTTACTCCACGACAACCCTCAGCATCGGTACTGCCCACCTGACATCGCCTCCTGGTGCTTCTACAAGAAGGCCTCGCCCAGGGCATATTCCCTGCCTGCATAAGCTCCATATCCATACGATTACGACTGCCTTCATCAGCATATTTGGCCTGTTTACCGTATGACAGATGATGATCTTCTAAGCCGATGCAAGCTCCACGCAACGCAGAATTCCAACGAAAATCTTCACCATGCCATCACATTTTCTATGTTGTCGGCTGTTGCCGAATTCAACTTTCTTTTGGGCCCGATTTGCTGAATTATATACTTTATTCTCATGACTTTTCCTCCTCAGATTTTTTCCTGAATGTATTATTTTGTGAATGAATTACACTGATATGTGGCAAATACACTCCTTATAAGATAGTATCCATAACATGCATCAACATGGACATTGTGCAAAAAAATTTAGATTTTGGGTTGCGGAAATTCAAAATTGCGTTTCTCTCAAAACATGTTTTTTTATATACTTTTCGCTTAAAGTAAAAATATGCTTAGATTTGTACCACATTTGGTATATAACTTCTTTATGTTTTCCTAGTCTGTATAAGAGGCTTTTTGGGAAATAATTGATGGTAGTGATGGTATTGATGATTTAGCATAAAAAAAATTGGTGTTTTTGGGATTTTGAAAGTTGATTTTGTTTTCAAGTATGTAGATCAAATATCTAAAAATGGATCTAATGCAACCAAGACAGGTCTTTTTACAACCTGAATCTCAAATTTAGTTGACTTTCCATGGTAATATTTTGACTTTTAGCGATTTGAAAAACGTAAACAAAATCCAATATGGCTGCCGTTACCGTGGCAACCGAAAGTTCGAGCGACAAAAAAATCTGTTCCATCTCAATCACAGCATGTCCAATATTGAGTATTTTCCTTAAGAGGAAACAGAAGATGAAAGAGAACTGACAGTGAAAGAGTGAAAGGAAAGAAGCGCCCACCATGGGCAAACACCATTTAGATTTGAGACTACATGCACAAGTACCGTTGTGTCAGATATCTGATCCTTTGATGTATATAATTTGCGTTCAACAGGGAGCAATTTGCTTTATGTCTTTTTACTCACCTTGTACTTCAAAAGATGGGATTCATTCATTGAAATGGAATTAAGAATAAGAGATTGTTATTGTATTCGATTTTCTAAAACTGCTAAAACAATTATTTGATAATTGATTTTTTTTTCAATTTTTTGACAGCTAATGGTGAATAGCTTTAGCTTTACAGACACAGTTACATTTAAATCCTTTCGACAATTATGACATTATAATCCTTTAAAATTTGTTACATTTTTTAGCCACCCTATATAATATAATGCCATTTCAGTGTGGTCGACTTGATAGATCATGACACCAACCGCAGATTTGGAGTGTTTTGCTGTTGAGGATTATTGTCTGGGCTCCAGTTTCTATCTCTTTCTCGTTTTTAATTTAAGTTTATGTTGATTTGCCAAGCTTCCAACTTTTCTCTGGCTTTGTAGTGATTTTCATAACTCACATTATATTAGCTCCTTCTCAAGAGAATGTGTATTATTGTTTCTAACAATTTACATTTTGTTAGTTTGTTCAAAGACAATCATTTTAATGGGAAAGGGTAGGAGTCTCGACAGTCCAGAGGCAACGCGTCGGTCTCTCAAACCAAAAGTAGTGGGTTCAAGCCCCGCCGACGGTTGAATATTTTTTGGGATTTTTTCTCCCCAGTAAAATCTACACCCCTGGTCCAGGTAGGTAGATCTACATCTAGTCCCATTGGAGATGGGCAATAAAAATGAGGTTTCGTTTGCAGATCACAACACTCTGTGCACGTGAAAGATCCCTTTGCTGTTTACAAGGCAGCCCCGATACAACTAAAAACAAAAATCCTACCAAAAGCCCCTGAGATCACCTTGGTTGTAGATGTGAGTAAATCAAATCAAATCAAATCAAATCAAATCAAAACAAATCAAATCAAATCAAATCAAATCAAATCGGGCTGGTTTTAACCTTTGACACTTACGGTCTTTTCTATAAACACTCCATACTATCTTTTCGAAAATCGGACTAGTTATCGCATACATGACGATTCAGTCATTCTCCTTTTACGGGCTGAGATAACCGTCGAAAAAGATCTAGGTACCGTATCATTAAAACTACCTAGCCCAAGCGCATATTCAAAATAATAATAAAAAAACCGTTGAAAAACTGATTAGATATCAGTTATAGCAAATATACGAAAACAATTGTTCTAGTTTCTTTGGTTATATTTATATAATCACAATGAATTATTTTTTTTGTAGATATCATGACTTGGTTTTGATTTGATTTACCGACACCCACAACTTAGGTAATCTCGGGGTTTTTGGTAGAATTTTGTTGTTGTTGTTGTCGTATACAGCCAAGGGATTTTTAATGTGCGCAGAGTGTTGTGATATGCACACGGGACCTCCTTTTTATCGTCCGTCTCCGATTGGACTAGGTGCCAATCCACCTACCTGGACCAGGGGGTAGATCTTGCTCGAAAAACATCGAGAAAAAGTTTTCAACCTTCGGCGGGGCTCGAAACCACTACCTTTTGGTTTAGAGGATGACACCTTGCCTCTGTTGTGAACAATATAAGTCGAGTCTTTAGAAGTCATATGAAAACTCCACAGTATACATGTATGTTCTTTAACCAGATCCTTGGAGTTGGAGAAACCAGCGTGTGTCTACCTTGACCCATAATTTGACATGCATGCACTATAGAGAACTGTTGGCGTTCTTGGAGGCAACCGGCCTCTAAAACTCAGATATGCACAGCAACGACAGTTGGCAACCGGCATGCATCTATAAACGCATCATACACTGCATGCATTGATGCAACGCTCACTTTCTGAGTCACTGGGTCACACACTGTGTCTCTAGGTTACACGCTGTGTCACTGTGATACACATCACGTATCGCTAGTATCCTCGGCTTCGCACGATATTAACAATCACTTGACCTTGACTCGCAGTTCATGGTTGCAGGATTTTTTTGTTTTGTTTTAATGTTACGTGAACACTGCACAATGCATATTTGGACCAATGATCTTATTATTCAAGCCATATTGGAAAACATGCGCTTGGGGTGGGTAGTAAAGGAAAAGGCAAAGGTAAAGGGGCGGGTGTGCAATAAGCTTAATATAATACAATGTTTGTATTAACCTATTGATGCCAGCATACATTCAATTGAACAAAGACAAACTCAACCTTGTCCGTTTCCCTAGTTATTATTACGGGTATTTCACTGGGTCGAGAGAAATAAATAGCGCAACGTGTCTATTAGTTTGAGCTGTTTAGATCTAGATCTAGACTAATCCACGAAAATATTTATATTGATTTAATAATTTTCTTTGCGTATTTGACTAGATCTATGTCCACATTCACCTTTACTGTATTCTATAATTGTTCTAAAGTCAATACATTTTATAGATCTTGAGTTTACAAGCCTATCGTGATTAAACGATCGACCTTACGTCCATGATATTATGTACAATGTACTTTCTATACAAAGTAACATATCATTTTTAAACAAAATCACGGAAATGAAATTTTCATTTCTTGGTTTATGTATTAATTAGAGCAAAAATCAGTTGAAAAGAACGCACTTACAGCAAAAAAGAAAACATTTTTATGAAACATGAGCGACAAGTAGTAGAGGGATTACATGTATTAAGTTACATAGAAATAATATGCCTTTATCTTTGTGGACAACATGGTATAATTCTCTTATATTTGACTTGGTTCTAGCATTATTTTATGCCAAAACAAAGAGATGAGTTCTTGTTGTCCTTCAGGAATCCTTTTTTTCTCTCTATGTTTGTAAATTGCACCAGTGCATGATAAGACATAGTTAATCAGATAATACTTCCTCAAATCTGCTTTTCTTCTTCTATTTTTGAGCGAGCAGAAACAGCGGCGAGCAGTGGAGGGGAAACGTTGGGTAGAAGGAGGCATTGTGGGGGTTGAGGAGGGGGTGTGTAACGAGGAGGTACTTTCGCTATGTTTTCACTCTTTCTGCTCTTCCAAAACCTCATTCATTTCTTTTCTTGAAATCTTCTCCTATATAACGCTATTACAACATTCACACTGATACTTGTGTTCGTTCGTATGTGTGTGTGTGTGTGTGTGTGTGTGTGTGTGTGTTTGTGTGGGTGTGTGTGTGGGTGTGTGTGTGTGTATGTGAGTGTGTATGTGTCTGTGTGGACGTCGTGCGATTGTCCTTTTCATTACATTCAACCTGGACGTACAAGCTAGCGTTGCTGTTTTGTTGTCGAAAATATGAAAGAATGAGTTTATTAAAAATGAAAGAAACAATTAATGAATGAATGAATGAGACAAAAAAATGAAAAAAGGAAAAAAAAAGAAGGAAGAAGAAGAAGAAGAGAAGAAGAAGAAGAGGAATAGTAATAAAAATAATAATAATAATAATAATAATAATAATAATAATAATAATAATAATAATAATAATAATAATAATAATAATAATAATAATAATAATAATAAGAATAATAAGAATAATAAGAAAAAAAAGAAGAAGAAGAAGAAAGAAGAAGAAGAAGAGAAGAAAGAAGAAGAAGAAGAAGAAAGAAGAAAGAAGAAGAAAAGAAGAAGAAGAAGAAGAAGAAGAAGAAAGAAAGAAGAAGAAGAAAGAAAGAAGAAGAAGAAGAAGAAGAAGAAGAAGAAGAAGAAGAAGAAGAAGAAGAAGAAGAAGAAGAAGAAGAAGAAGAAGAAGAAGAAGAAAAGAAGAAGAAGAAGAAGAAGAAGAAGAAGAAGAAGAAGAAGAAGAAGAAGAAGAAGAAGAAGAAGAAGAAGAAGAAGAAGAAGAAGAAGAAAAGAAGAAGAAAAAAAGAAAGAAAACGAAGAAAAGAAGGAAAAGAAGAAAACGAAGAAGAAAACGAAGAAAAGGAAGAAGAAGGAAAAGAAGAAGAAGAAGAAGAAGAAGAAGAAGAAGAAGAAGAAGAAGAAGAAGAAGAAGAAGAAGAAGAAGAAGAAGAAGAAGAAGAAGAAGAAGAAGAAGAAGAAGAAGAAGAAGAAGAAGAAAAGAAGAAAAAGAATAAGGAGGAGGAGATTCTATTACTACCAGCGTCGATAAGGCATTCGTTATCAATGTCCTATTCATTTCAATTGAATTCAAAATACTTTTAATCGTCCCCAAGCATAAAATGTAATATAAAGTTTACCATTGACCAAAATCACTTTTCAAATAGACGGATAAAAAAAAAAAAAATACAAATACAGATAAAAAAAATGAAATAAAATAAACAAATAAAAGCTGTAAAAAAATAATAAATAGCAATAATAATGACAAAATTTAAGTAAATTGACAAAATACCACACATCCCTGATGGAACATATAACACAAATACATTGTATTTATACATGAATATGAGTACAAATCGTAATGTCGTGAGAAAGAGCGAAAGAAGAAAATAATATTGAACCACTACTAGAGAAAAACATGTTTGAATATCTATGCATTTCTCTTGAATCTTATTCATTAATCTGATGGCAGATGGAATGAAGGAGAAGCGGTAACGTTTCCTGATTTCAACGCTTTTAAATTTGCAAAATAGTGCATGATCTTTGACATGCAAGATCAAAGATGTCTTCTTCATTGTTTGCTGGTCACGAAATGAACCTAGGCTCCTTTGCAGGTCATTAATGATTTGTGAACACAAATCCACAACCTTATTTTTGTTCTTAAACTATGCGTTCCGGCACCAACAAGCAATGGAGAACAACAATATATTTTCAATAAAGGATTTACAAAATTGCTCTAAGATTAGTAAGATGTCCTTATTAACAGAAAACGAACTTATTTTTCGAAGAAAATACATCCGTTGTTGGGCTTTTTTACAAATCGATTCAAATTTTTTCCCACTTTAACTTATCACATCATCAAAGATCGTGCCTATATATTTCTAATCGTTTTCATTTTCAATTTTCGTTCCATAGATAATAGTGTCAGTGCAAGGGGTTTGTTTTCGTGTTTTCGTCTAAAGTCAATTGTCATTTTTTTTTTTGTTTTTTTTCAAATGTATCTCAAGGCTAGAGTCGTCGCAATATTTGACAAATTAATGAAGTAAAGGACCATGTTCATATTCTGATTCAACCATCAAGGATAGCAAATGTAACGATAAATATATTTTTTCATAATTGTTTCTACACTTTTGCTATATAAGATGAAAGTCCATGATATGATAACAATTGAGTGTCGAGTGTGCTCTCTAGAAACTCAAAGTGGGGCACTCGGTCATTGTGTCAGCGTCATGTCTTTGCATTTAGCAGGGCAGCAGGAAATGTACTAGAGTCGTAGTCGAAAGTCGAACGACGTTTCACTGCAGCGATGACGCCTAACAGACGTTCGAGTGGACTCGAATGACCCTGTACGTGCAGTGACGGTCTGTGCACTAAGATCAAGCAATGAAATACGTTGCGTAACGCTCGTACCTAAGGGCGGGATATCATACATCGTGTTTAAAACATGCACGAATTTAGAACGTGCAACAGTTTTCCCAAACTATGCAGATTTTCTGATGTCATATCACTTGTGTTCGGGTAACGAGCAGTCGTACAAACATGGATTTTGTCGTACCAATTCGATGAATTGTTCGTAGATTTGGAGCGTAAACTTCATCATGACTGGTTTTATGTAAAGGATGTAGACTAGAACACGGCGAGAATGTGTGTACTGAAACTGAAACAACAACACTGGTTGATCTTCGACGTGTGTCACAGTGTGTGTTTGTGTGTGTGTGTGTGTGTGTGTGTGTGTGTGTGTGTATGCATTTCTGTGAATGGGGAATGGGATAATTGAAAATCGTGGGGACTTCAATATTTATTAAAAAAAAAATCTTAAACAGAGCAAAACACAGGTCCCCGAAAGGAATTTTCTTAATTTTGATACGCTGATTTCAGAAATTACCTTCTTTTTGCTATCAGATAAACATTTGTTGATTTTGAATGAACATTTTTAAATCCCAGTAGCCCAGGCGTTCGGGTCACGTAGGCCACTTCTCAAAACAAGCGGCGGTGAGTGACAAAAAATCGCTCTCCAGATCGGTTTTTGAAAACCCCGCACGGCTTCACCGGTTTCTAGACGGCTTTCTGCTCTCATGAGAACGACTAGAGGCATAATAGAAAGAATCGGTTTTCGAAAACAGGCAGCAGACTTTTATTGGACTGAAACCGTCTCGCATGCAAGCACACGACTGTCTGGCAGTGTCTGGTGTGAGTGAATGCGACCTATATATAACGGACGGACACCGCCGTTTCAATCGCTCTCCGCCAGACAGACACGGCGAATAGTGCATATCTATAGTATTATTACGCGTACCGGTGTCAAAATCATACTCTACAGCCCAGCCACGGAGACGTAAGGACAAAGCTGCGCTGACCGTCACAACCAAAAGGTGATAAAATTGATACTTTTATTTTACACAAACGAAGCCCGTGACCATTTTAAGTAATATGGGGCTAACAGAGTAATTCGCAGGCTTCAAATTCAAATCCTTTCATCAAACATAAAAACAAACTTAACATAATGAGTATCACCAGCCCCCCTCCCCTCACCCCCCCAAAACAAGATCGTGAAATATGAGTTGATATTATCTGGCTTGGTGATAGGACTCAATGGACGCCGAATTCCTCCATGGTCGTTTTCGGTGGGTGTGGGGATATCTATTATATAAAACTGTACATCTCAAACTTTGACCGCATTAAACTGAAGAACCATTGCACCCACAACCTCCATATTTTGCATGTATATTTCAAATAGCCTGCTTTCTTAGCGAATTAACTCTTGAATCACATCAGTATCTTAATTGATTGGAAGAAGATTTTTTTGCCTGCGATCCACGAAACGTTTCATCGTTACTAGATGTAATTTCTCAATTTCCGGTCATTACAATAAAAAAGCGCCCGTAACTTCAGTATCAGTACTAATTTGATCTAATAATCGTACTTGATATCACCAGTAACCGATACAGTGGTTTCTGAGTTAACCGCAGTGGGCGTTCAAGAGACCCAGCTTGGTAATAAAGAAATTCATAATCCAACATTATTTACGGGCATGTTTGTATATATATATATATATATATATATATATATATATATATATATATATATATATATATATATATATATATATATATATATATATATATATATATATATATATATATATAAAACCGTACATATCAAACTTTGTCCGCTCTAATCTGAAGAACCACTGCATCCACAACCGCCGTATTTCACATGTAGATTTCAAATAAACTGCTTAGGTTCTTAGCGAATAAACTTTTTTGGATTAAATCATTATTTTAATTGTTTGGAAAAAGGATTGTTTTACCTGATTCACGAAACTTTTTATTGTTATTGTTACTCATTTTTTCACATCCAGTCACTAGATATGCAACTTAAGTATCAAATGCTGTACCGGTACTTGATATCCACCTGCACTCGGTAACCTATTTTGCTCATCGTTAAAAAAAAAAAGAATGGGGTAAAAGAATAATCATAATCATCATTGTCTACGGATGTGCTTGTATATAATAATAATACATGTGTGTTTTGAGTTGGTCGTTCTTTGTTCGCCAAAGGCTCTGTTGCTAGGCCACTAACAGTAACCATAGTTTGCAAGTAGGTTCTAAATTCTATATATATATATATATATATATATATCGTATATATACAGAGCACAAAGGCTGACGTTGAGGATACATACAGTTGATTATAATAATACAAGCAAGTTACACCCCGGATGATACAAGATATATCGTATATATACAGAGCATAGATGCTGACGTCGTGGACGCCTACAGTTGATTGTACTAATGCACACATGTATCACCCCGGGTACAATTATGAGATCGGGACAGCATTCGATATTAAGGTCATGTATTATATTATCCGGTTCCACGTACTTCCCTGATATGGTGTGATATCAAGTTGTGACAGTTTGTGTCTTCTGTCCCCAAACTTCAGCAGTCCTATCCTCTGGTTTAAACTCTGTGGATCAAGTTGTTTATAAAGGTTTGTCATTTTCATTTTGGGTTTCTAGTAATCACCAAATGTTTTTTCGACATGACATAGAGATATCAGTGTTCTTGTGCTCTCTCTAAAGATTTTCAATAATTGACACACGAGAACAATAGCGATAAAAAAACCCACAAAAAAAAACAAGAAACAAAACTCGAGCAGGGTTGCGGCACTCATATTTAGTACTGGGGGGCGAGTCAGGGGCTAGGCTCTGCTGATATGCTTCACAATTACATGGTGGTTATCACTTTTATGCGATGTCCTGGGACAGGGTGTACATGGCAAGGGAGGGGGGGGGTTGGGGCGGGGGAGGGGGACGTGGGATGCGCAGGGGAGGGGGAGGGGACGGGGGCGGAGGGAGGAGGGCAGGAGGCGTGGGGACGGAGGCGGAGGGGGAGGCGGCAGGGAGGAAGGAGGAGGGAGGCGGCAGGAGGAGGAGGCAGGGGGAGGAGGAGGCGGCGGCGGAGGAGGAGGAGGAGGCAGGAGGAGACGGCGGAGGAGGAGGAGGCGGGAGGAGGAGGAGGAGGAGGAGGGCGTACGGAGGGGAGGAGGAGGAGGCAGGACGGAGGAGGAGGAGGCGGAGGAGGAGGAGGAGGAGGAGGAGGAGGAGGAG